>UESW01004982.1:98278-186602 GCA_900491605.1 Calamus simplicifolius | reverse complement strand
AACGCCGATGTCTTCGCATGGTCAGCATCCGACATGCCCGGAATCCCGGAGGAGGTGATCGCACATCAGCTCAACATCCGACCGGAGTGCCGGCCTATCAGGCAGAAGAAAAGGAGCTTTGCCCCGGACCGACTGAAGGCTGTTGATGAGGAGGTGCGGAAGTTGTTGGCGGCTGGTCACATCCGCGAGGTGCGCTACCCGACTGGTTGGCAAACGTCGTGATGGTTCGCAAGGCTAGTGGAAGCTGGAGATGTGCATGGATTTCACCGACCTCAATAAGGCGTGTCCCAAAGACAGCTTCCCACTGCCCCGAATCGACCAGCTGGTAGACGCCACTCCGGGCACGAGATGCTCAGTTTCATGGATGCGTTCTCGGGCTATAACCAAATCAAGATGAGCCCAGCTGATGAAGAAGCGACCTCATTTGTCACGGAGAAAGGGATCTACTGTTACCGGGTGATGCCCTTTGGATTGAAAATGCCTGGTGCCACTTATCAAAGATTAATGAACAAGGTCTTTGAGGATCAGCTGGGGCGCAACATGGAGGTGTATGTGGATGACATGCTGACCAGAGTATTAGCGCGGAAACCATGTAGCTGATCTCGAGGAGACTTTCAACAATCTGCGCCGGTACCGGATGAAGCTCAACCCCCACAAATGCGCCTTTGGAGTAGCAGCAAGCAAGTTCCTGGGTTTCATGGTAACTCAGCGAGGGATCGAAGCCAACCTGACAAGATTAGAGCTATCCTGGATATGCGGCCTCCCGCCAGCAAGAAGGAGGTGCAACGCCTGACAGGGAGGGTAGCGGCCTTGAGTCGTTTCATGTCAAGGTCGGCGGAGAGGTGCCTGCCCTTCTTCAAGCTGCTGCGCAAGATCAACGGCTTCGAGTGGACGAAGAGTGTCAGAGCTCCTTTGAAGAATTGAAGCAGTTTCTCTCCACTCCTCCGCTATTGTCCAAGCCTGAAATGGAGAAGAGCTCTTCTTATATCTGGCCGCTTCCCCGAGGCTGTTAGCTCGTACTTGTGTGCATGGATGCTGATGGAGCCCAGAAGCCGATCTATTATACCAGCAAAGTACTCCATGACGCTGAGACCAGGTATTCGAAAACGAGAAGATTATTTCGCCTTGGTGATCTCTACTCAGCGCCTTCGGCCTTACTTTCAAGCCCATCCCATCGTGGTGCTTACGGACCAGCCCCTACGAGCTATATTGACTCGCCCCGACACCTCCGGCCGTTTGGCCAAGTGGCTATTAGGCTAAGTGAGTTCGACCTGTCATCCGGCCAAGGTCAGCCATGAAGTCCCAGGTGTTGGCGGATTTCCTGGTCGAGTGCTCCTGGACCGAGAAGGGGTGGAGGAGGCGCGACCGGAGGAGCATATGGACTCTCCCTCATCTGAGGAGGCGGAGGACTGGATCCTGCATGTGGATGGGCGGCGAACTCTCAAGGGAGTGGAGCTGGCTTATTCTCGCAAGCCCGGAGGAGATATAGTGGAGTACGCTCTCAGATTCCAGTTCCCAGCAACTAATAATCAACGGAGTACGAAGCCTTGCTGGCGGGGATGAGATTAGCTGAGGAGCTAGGCGCGGGGTGCCTGAGGGCCTTCACGGACTCTCAACTCATTTCTGGACAAATCGCCGGGGAGTACGAAGGCTAGGGACCCAACCATGTCCCGCTACTTGAGCAAGGTGTTGTCCCAAGCGTCTCGTTTTTCTTACTTCCGCGTCAGCTATATCCCCAGAGCGGAGAATGCCAGGGCTGACGTTGTCCCGCTTGGCCACTTCGGTCGACGGGACGTTGGGAAGGACATATGTGGAACACCTACAAGTCCCAAGCACTGAGGCCGCGGATGAAGCATTGCCAATGGAGCAGGAGTCTTCCTGGATGGACCCCTACATCCGGTACTTGACCGACGGTACTCTCCCGGAGAACCCCGCTGAGGCCAAGCTGCTCAGGCGAAGGGCCCCGAGATTCTTGATGATGGAGGGAAGCTTTATCGGAGATCCTTCTCACACCCAGTTCTCAGGTGTGTGGGGCCAACTGAATCAGATTACATCCTCAGGGAGATCCACGAAGGTTATGCGGGAGTCACCTGGGGGGCAGAGCCCTAGCCTACAAGGCCCTGCGCCAAGGGTACTTTTGGTTAACGATGAAGGAAGATGCGCCGAGCTTGTCAAGAAATGTGATAGCTGCCAGCGTCACGCCAATATCCAGCGATAGTCGACGTCTCACCTGACCCCCTTGGTAGCACCCTGGCCCTTCGCCCAGTGGGGCATGGATATCTTAGGGCCATTTCCCCCGGCCTCTGGGCAGCGGAAGTTCCTCTTAGAGCGGTGGATCACTTCACCAAGTGGGTTGAAGCCGAAGCTCTAGCCAAGAGATTACCGAAAGCAAAGTGAGATCTTTCTTCTGGAAGTCATCATATGTCGGTTCGGACTGCCACGCACACTAGTTACTGATAATGGCCGGCAGTTTGACAACGCGCCTTTCCGGGAGTTCTGCTCCGAGCTGGGTATCTGTCAGATGGTTCACTTCCGTCGGGCATCCTCAGACCAACGGGGCAGCTGAAGTGACTAACCGGACATTCTCAAGGGGCTAAGATCTTGATTAGATGGCTGCAAGGGGCGATGGGTGGAGGAGCTCCCCAACGTACTATGGGCCTATCATACAACGCTGCGAGCCCCACTGGTGAAACGCCGTTCAGCTTAGTCTTTGGCTCTGAAGCTGTTATCCCTGTGGAAATCGGTGCGCCCAGCCCCCGGGTGGAAGCCTATAGCGAGGAAGGCAACCCTGACCAACTGCGAGCCAACCTCGACCTAGTGGAGGAGGTGCGAGATTGGGCGCGGCTTCGAATGGCAGTCTACCGACAACGGGCCGCGAAATACTACAACGCTCGTGTACGCCCCCGGACGTTCCTGCCGAGAGACCTGGTCCTCCGACGGGCCGAGATCTCAAAGCCAGTTGAGGGAGGCAAGTTAGCCCCAAACTGGGAAGGGCCTTACCGGATCACCGAGACGCTCCGCCACGGAGCTTATAAAATTGAAGAACTTGATGGGATACCACTCCCTAGAACGTGAATGCGGATAACCTCCGTCGGTATTATCAGTAATGTATTCCTCCTTTCATGTTAAATATTATCCCGGTATTCATTTGGGTTTTCGCCCCTTGTTCAATATTAACAAGATTTGATTTTAGCTACTTAAATCTTCACAGAAAAGCTCGGCACCACGTCGGCACTCAAAGCCCTGCCTAGCCAGGCATAAAGCCCAGTGTACCACTGGCAGAGCAGTGTACCACTAGCTCTCAACAACAAAAGCCCGGCACCCGTCGGCACTCAAAGCCCTGCACTAGCCAGGCATAAAGCCAGTGTACCACTAGCAGAGCAGTGTACCACTGGCTCTCAACAACAAAAGCCCGGCACCCCGTCGACACTCAAGCCCTGCACTAGCCAGGCATAAAGCCCAGTATACCACTGGCAGAGCAGTGTACCACTGGCTCTCAACAACAAAAGCCCGGCACCCCGTCGGCACTCAAAGCCCTGCACTAGCCAGGCATAAAGCCTAGTGTACCACTGGCAGAGCAGTGTACCACTGGCTCTCAACAACAAAAGCCCGGCACCCCGTCGGCACTCAAAGCCCTGCACTAGCCAGGCATAAAGCCCAGTGTACCACTGGCAGAGCAGTGTACCATTGGCTCTCAACAACAAAAGCCCGGCACCCCGTCGGCACTCAAAGCCTGCACTAGCCAGGCATAGAGCCCAGTGAGCCGCTGGCGGAGCGGTGTACCACCGGCTCTTCATAACCAAGACCCGGCAGCACAGACCCGCTGGTCAGATAAAAGCCAATTCCCGTAGGCATCCAAAGTCACACACCAACTTAGTACAAGGTCTGATACTTGATAGGGCGTTGCGTCGATAGCCCTAAGGAGCCTATCTACCTAACCTCTGACCGGTGGTGTCTCTGCTCCGAGAGCTCTACCCTCCCTGGTTCTAACTTTCGGGTTTAAACAGCTGGGGCGGAATGGCTCGGGTGGGAAGTTGCCCCCCGAAACTATCAGAACTAATGGAGCGATAAGGCTACATATCAATTGATGAAGTCAGTGGCAATTCAGAAGGCTTTTTGAAGAGTATTTTCATTAATTGAAAGAAACTACAAAATGTCGACGTCGTCGGGCTTACAAAAAAAAAAAAAGAGAGAAAGGCAAAATCACAAGTGCGAGCTCACGGCGCTGCCGACGCGGGCTCATCATCGGAAGGGGCCAAGTCAGATAACCGCTCCAATTCAACCTCCAGGGCCCGGGGAAAGTTCAGGTCTCTGGCCACCTTCTCTTTGCCGTGCTGGAACCCGTCAAGAAATACCGCTGCCGAAGCTCGGCCAAGTCGTCTGCGAAGCACCCGGACGCCTTGTATTCCTCTATAAGCCCAGCAGCTCGGGTTTTCTCTGCGGCAAGGGCTTCCGCCGCGATCCTCTCAGCCTCCCGAGCGTGGCTTACCTCCTTCTCGCATCGGCAGGTTTCCTTCCTCGCCACTCTGGCCTCTTCCCTCGCCGCTCTTGCCTCTTCTGCCGCCGCGCCCGCCCGATTTTCAGCCTCCTAGAGAGCTGAGGTTAATTCGGAGATGTGCATATCCCTGGCCATGACAGCGCTCATAGCCTCCGTCATTTGGAGAGCACTGCGCGCGCACGGTCGGCTTCAATCTCCGCCCGGCTCTGGGCGGCCTTCACCTCGCTCGCACAGGTGTCTTTGACCGACTCCAACGCCTTCTCGGCCGCCCCTGCACGGCGCTGGGCCTCCTCAACCTCTTTCTGCGTCTCCCGCAGAAGATTTTGCCCTCCGCGAATTACCTCCCTGGCGGCCTTTAGGGAGTGTGCGATCTGCACGTATGAGCCCCAGGTCAGCGAGGTAAAATGTATATGTATATATAAAACAAAAGGTAAGGGGCAAGAAGATCACTTACCCTGACGACGGCAGCATAGGAGTCCCGAAAGAACACGCTCGCTCTCTGGTGGCTGAGGTCCTCAATGATCCTAGGATCAAAGACTGAGCCCAAGGCTCGCTCAGCCCGGTGGCCGTCATCCAGGGAGTTTCAGGGTGACCCAGGCTCGTCCCCGCCTCCCTCTGCCATCTCGACTGTCCCCGGTTCCTTGCGCGGGCCACCTCTGGGAGACCCCGCGGAGGGTGGACTCGCGGGGCCGGACGGTCCCTCACCCCAGTCCCTGGCGGCGTCTGGTGGGGTTGATCCCCCAGGAGCCGGGAGCTCTTCGGCCGGTATGGACTCCCTCGCGACTGGCTCTCCAACGGCAGCTCCCGCAGTCGTTCCCACCTCCGGTGGAGTGTCGACTGTGAGGTCGACCTCCGGGATAATCGGGACATTTTGCGGAGCCGGGGGTGGGGAGACTTGTGCCGGAGGGGAGGCGCGGACCATCGGGCGCTTCGGGGCTGAGGCCTGCTGACCTCTGGATGGCCCTTTTCGGGCCCTTTTCTTGGAGGCGGCTCTCATAGCTTTGCCGCCGGTATCTTCATTGCTGTATGATATGAGTTGGGTTTTCAGAACAAAAAAAAAAAAAAAAAAAAAAAAGAGAAGAGAAGAAAAAGAGAGGGACGAAGGAGTGAAGTTTTTGGCTAAGGGTGAAGAAGGCTTACCCGATGGGAGATGAGGCCCGCCGACTCCAATCTGTCCTCCGATAGCAGCAGAGTGTATCGGGGAATCTCGGTGGCTAGCAGTAATCCCAATGCCTCCCGGTCCCCAGGCTGGATCGCAACGGCATTCCCCCGGAGGTCGGGATCTCCCCACTGGGGCCGGACTTGATCAACATTGGCAAAAAAGAAGCGGGATTTCCATCCCTTAATCGACGAAGGGAGAAGGAGCTTTAAGACCCTATTGGGTCGGGGCTGAAACAACCACCAACCCTTTGGGCTCGGAGGGAGTAAAAGATCGGAACAGACTGATTTGGGGGGTGACGTTTAGGTGGTGACAGAGAATGACGAAAGCACTAACGACACGATAAGAGTTTGGAACCAGCTGGGAGGGGGTCAAGGAATAGAAGTCAAGGAGATTGACGAAGAAAGGGGGAAAGGGAGGGCGGAGACCCGCCTGTAGGCAGATCTCGTAAAGAGCCACCCGACCGGATCGGGAGGAGATGACCCTGTCGTCGGGGGTTGGCGGGAATAACTTGATCTCCCGGGGATCCCGTAGCGGGCCCGGATCCTTTCCAGGTCCAGCCGTGTCATTGTGGAGGCTGTCCCCTCTAGGGACTCCTCCACCCTCGAGGAGGCACCGGCCTCCACACGGCGGCCCCTCGATGGGGCTCCACCGGTGACCCGTCGCCGGGCCAGAGGGATGCGGTCCTCTGAATCAGAGGACACTCAACTGGGGGAGAGGAAGTAGGAGAGGCACGACGGCTCACAGAGGGAGGACAGTCCTCCGAGGTCCAAGAGGGGGAACTCATAAATGAAGAGGTAAGCCTAAGGAGGGAAAAGCTGACCTGGGAGGAGAAAGACCAGGCGCAGGCTCGCCGGTTGCAGAGGAAGTTGGGGAGCAAGCGAGGAAGAAGACAATGGCAAAGGCGGTATGGCGCCAGTCCCCCCCCCCTCACCTAGCTTTATCGGGCTTTCAAAACGTTCCGTCATGTCTCATCGGCCACGTGGCGCCTTGCCATACGCTGGCTCGCCTCGAGGAGCGCCCCGACGCGTGGTGCAGCATGCCCCCAGCCAGTGGTGGGACCCCGCTGACATCGCCGTAATGAAAGGAAATGATGGTGCGGCTTTTCGCGCGAGCCCCGAGGGCCAGTCCTCACTTTCGAGGGCGATCACGGCAGGCAGTGTACGGAAGGCCACCTCCTTACATTCCCCGTACTGTCCGCATAAAAGACAAGGACGGGGATCAGCCACATGGAGACGCCCCTTGAGCCTCAGCAGTGGGACCCGCTTTGCCCCAGGGCGAGGGGCATCTGATATGACTGATCCCACGTTGTCAAAATAAAAGGTAACAGCGGCTATTGATCCCGAGACCCTCTCGGGGTCGGGGTGCATCAGCATTCCCCCACCCCCGGGACCCCCTCGGGGTCGCTGGGTGGGGTCGTCAGTCCTTGACCCCGGGACCCTCTCGGGGTTGGGGTGCATCAGCATTCCCCCACCCCCGGGACCCCCTCGGGGTCGCTGGGTGGGGTCGTCGATCCTTGACCCCGGGACCCTCTCGAGGTCGGGGTGCATCAGTATTCCCCCACCCCCGGGACCCCCTCGGAGTCGCTGGGTGGGGTCGTCAGTCCTTGACCCCAGGACCCTCTCGGGTCGGGGTGCATCAGCATTCCCCCACCCCCGGGACCCCCTCGGGGTCGCTAGGTGGGGTCGTCGGTCCTTGACC
Organism: Calamus simplicifolius; assembly: GCA_900491605.1. Taxonomy (NCBI): domain Eukaryota; kingdom Viridiplantae; phylum Streptophyta; class Magnoliopsida; order Arecales; family Arecaceae; genus Calamus; species Calamus simplicifolius. The sequence continues at coordinate 179,244 of UESW01004982.1, read as the reverse complement.
CCGGGACCCTCTCGGGGTCGGGGCGTGCTGGCATTTTCTTATCCCCGTGACCCTCACCGACCCCGGGGTGCGCCAGCATTCTCCCACCCCTGGGACCCCTCCGGCTCTAGGGTGGGGAGTCATCAGCGATCAGCATGCAACTCAACTGCCCAGGAAAACGACAACTACCAGGTTGCACGGTGCTCACACATGATTTTCAGCGCATGGCCATGCCTCGCCACGACGTACGATTCGGTACTCCTGTGATTGCGCCCCGTTACGGAGGGTCATGCCTCATAACGGTGTTTGCGCGTTGCATGTCCCTGTGCATCACCATGCCTCGCTAAGGCGTACGATTCGTTACCACTGGCAATGGTGCCCGGTCATATCAACTGGCGGCGTGCACTGAACGCCTTCACGGCTACCGGACACGTATGATATCACGCGCAGCGATGATACGATGGTGATCTTCCAGAGCTGTAGGCTAGGGTATTCGGACAAGTATAAAGGCACGTGCTCGTTCTGTAAGTAGGGGCTGAACTCTGATTTTTCTGAGCTTTCTTCCTCCCAGCAAAAACCCTAACCGCCTTAGCTCTTCTTCGCTGGAGTGGTTCTCTGTCTGAGCCTAAGTGACTAACTTGATCGTTGGAGGGTTCCCACCGGCGCCACCGGTCTCCGGGGACTTTTCTTGCAGGACTTCGAGGAAAAGGACGTCCATCTTCCCCGACGTTCAAGGAAGGTGACTTGGCGTCATCGGGCATCATAATATAAAAATAAGAAGGTTAAAATAAATTAGCTGATGCTCAGCATGGGTGAAAAAGATAAGAAATCAAGAAGTTAATAGTGAAGAATGCTAAGAATGGAGCGCAAAATTAGTTGTCATTAACTCATACCAAATTTAAAATGATTTTTTATTCTAAATAAACTTATTAGGCCTCACTTAATACATATATATGACCAGAAGTGAGCTTTCTGCCCTCGTTAGCATGGCTTTTGCCTCTTGCCTCCTATTTTGAGCTTGGAGACACATGTCGCTCAAAAAGATCAAATCCTATGCGATTACTTTTCTACGCAACCCACTCCTCTTTTGGTTACAGATTGTCCTAAGAAAATATCATGGGCCCTCCATGCCTTGGGCACTAAACGAAATTTTTTTGTACATTGTGCATGGTGCAAAAATATGCATACCATATAAAATGATTGATCCATATGTTCGTGTGATCACGCATGCAATGTTAAAAAATAAAAATATTTTTAGTGCATGTGCATACAAATTAATCATCGCACATAATGCTTACTTCCTGCATCATACGCAATGTATAAAGACTCTTTCAAGAATGCTTATTAACGTTGAAGGACTGCTATCTCTTTGTTGCAGTGGATCTGAGATGAGCCTAAATGGTTTGCTGCTAACCAAAAAAAAAAAAAAAAAAAAAATCAGTAATAAATTTTTTTGATGATTCTTATTGATGTTTAAAAATACTTTAAAAATTGTTAGTTGTTCTAATATAATATTTGATAGTATAATATTATTAAACATTTTATTTTTTTAATAACCTTATACTTGATATAAATTATGAAGAATATAAGGCTAACACATTGGATAATTTTATTATAAAATTATATATCATAAAATACTAATATAGTATAATATGATATAAATTATTGCATTTGATAATATATATAGTATTATAATGTATAATGCAATATAACATTACTCATGGGTGATGAGAGTGTGGGTTAGGAGGTGGACACGGATGAGGGTGAACTGAGTGTGGGTGTGAGACTTGAGCTGAACCGGCTCTAGTCCAATTCAAGCTAAGTCAACATAACTCAATACAATTCAACTTAACTTATCTAAGCCTTTTTTTTTTTTTAATTACATGATTCTGCTTTCTCTACTTTGCTCTATTCAGAACCAAGTCAATATTCAAATTATAATAGTTATATTTTTTTTAATTATTTCTATCCATATTAGTTTAGGTCTATCTTTATCTTTATTCATATTATGAATTGTTAAAGATTATTTTTTTTAATTTGAACCGTTTATATTGTATATGTTTAAATTATTTTAAAATTAAGTCAACATAAATAATTAAAATAAAAACAGGAAGAAAGAAAGAAAAGAGCCGTATATTTGGAGGAACCGAGTTGGATCTTGAGAAGAAACGAACTCGTCTTCCTCCTAGATATGATTTAGAGGCAGGGATAGGTTCTTTAAAAGTGTGGGCCCTCTCTCTCTCTCTTTATTTAATCATCAAAGCCTTCTTTGCCCATTAACGAAGAGAAATTAGAGCCCAGGCCTGAAAAGGTTCAGGGCATCGTTGAGAGAGATTAGAGAAGAGGAACAGAGAAGAAGAACTAGTCTTCTTCTTTGGATTGAACCAAGATTTTTGCCTATAGGTCCCTACATTTTACTTCTTCTTTTTCTTCTCCTTGAATTCCTGGAAACATTGGCCTTCAGTTCATGTGGATTCGCAGCAAGATTTGGAGATTTGAATGGAATTCTTGGTGGCTCTATTTCAGGTTTAGAGTAGAGCTAAGTCAAGTAGCCTTCTGTCTTATTCTTCTTCTTGAGCTCTTGCTCTAGGGTCCCAAGTTTCTAGGTTAGCCACCGATAATGATAGGAAACAGGGAGGATTTAGGTCCTTTTCTAAGCCCATTCACGGCTAATGGCAACCAGCAAGCACCTCATCGGAAAAGATCTCTGTAACGACTCGGGCTCTGGGCCGTAGTATCCATAAATTTGTTTAGTTATATGAAACTAAGATGAATAAGATCTATACTAATTTGGGCTATCACAGTCTAAAAAGAAATTCAATTAGTACTTAATTTTTCGATGTAAGATTATTGGAGGGATAGCATTTTGTCCTTTGGCCTTCACCTTCTGTGAAGACTGTGATGGCCCCTACGGATTCAAAAGGTGGCTAGTACTTATCTTGTACTTTCAGCTGATGCGTAGTTCTGATATCATAATGTAACGATTCGAGTCCCGAGTCCTGAGCCCGCAGCCCATGAACCCATTTTATTATAAAAAAGTAAAATGGATAAGGTCCATACAAACTTGGATTATCATAACCTAAAAAGAGATCCAATTGATACTTGTTCATCTTTCTTAACTGGCTATAAACCATATAATTAATTCTTAATTTTTTAATATTCGATCATATTGAACAAAGGTCGGTGTTAATGGCTCAAGACGAGCTGGGATTCATCATCATGCTCTTTCCCTGGATTCCGCCATCTATAGCTCTGCCCTGTTTTCTAAATAGAGCTTGCTTAAATACATACGTACGTACGTACGTATACATTAGTATTGCAAGAGGGTTAAATGATTTAAATAGATTTTTAATTAATTAATGATAAATACTTTGATATCTTAGAGATAGCTAAAGGTTAATGACCTGTCACCTAAACCCGCTTTTGGGTAGCTGTGGGGGTCTTGGCACGGGTTTAAATTAAATTAATTATAGAGGAAGTAGAAGTTGACTATTTTCTTTTACCACTATGGAACATGTGAACCATAATTTTAAGCCGTGTTGCTCTACCCGAGGATTAATCATCATGGTAAGCAGGTTAATTTTAAATTAACAATTTTATTTTTAATAAATTATTCAATTTTAACTATTTATTTAGGAATTTATAATTCTGATTAATTATTATTACGTAACTATGTACAATTAATTGAAATATTGATGATTAATGCTCATTGATTTGCATAATTAAATATATTTATTTTATTATGCGCAACTGTAATATTAATGATTAATGCCTATTGTTAAATAGTTATGATTTTGTGTAATTAATTATTGAAAATCACTACATCGATGAAGTAGATTTTAAATGTTTAATTATTGTATTTATGGAAATTCTTATTATACTTTAGGTTCTGACCAATGAATTTCATTTTTTATAAATTTATATGATACATGAATAATTATATACAAGTGAATGCAAATAATTAATGATAAATCTAATTAAAAACATGAAACTTTTAGTTCACTGTGTAAGACATAACATAAATAATGGGACCTACTTTCGTAAAAGATATATGCAAACATTCAACTCCAATATGGTGCATTAGCCTTATCACAAGGATATATATGAATGTAGTTAGTGATTGTAGACTATTAGTAAAATAATAGCATAACTTTTTTGATTATCGATGATATAAAAATTTAACATGAAAACGTTTGCATAAAAAGTTTGAGAACCAAGTTAAATATATTTTAAGATTGATAAGTATTAATATTTCAATAACATATGGAATTATAAACTATAAGTTATTTTTTTTTTTTTTTTTCTATAACACGCATTCTTCATGAAAGCTTATAAACTATCATTTACTTGATCCACTAGTTTATAATCAGCACTATTTACTAAGTCTAAGCCTATAAAATTATATTATTATTTTTTCTGATGTAAATAAATGAAATGGAGATCTAGGTAGAAGCAATACTTGTCAGACCTTTTATATTTTTAATCGCTTGTTAACTACCGTGACATAAACATTTGTTAATTTAAATTAACTATTGAATAAATGATATTATATTATAGACTCCTTGCACACTTTGTATGCAGCAGATTATCACAATTCGAAGTGTGTCAATAGAGGAAGTCAATGAGTACTATGAGATTATCTATCTTTTAAATCGAAATTAGATAATATGATTTATAAAAATATTAAATTATTAAGAATCAAATATTGCATTTAGAGTACCATGTTTAATTACTACATATGGTAATTTAGATTACAATAGTAGATTACAATCAACTGAATGATCCCTAAAGGCAAGGATCTTTTGCTAGAAATTTTATTGAATAGGTTGCCTATTAATGTAAGGAAAATTCATTTTTCTCTTGCTATATTGACATATGTAGCGGATCGCTCCGAGACTATCACTGCTCTTTTTTTGAAAGCTTAGCTGGTGTGGAGTTATAGACGATAGCTCCATTAGATTGGGCTCATGCTTTGAATCGTGGTTGGGTTAGCCCATCCTTTTGGGACGATGCTTATTTCTCAGGAAAAGTCTTGCTTTGCTGCACCACACATGGTGATTAGCATATGGCGCATGCGCATGCATACTAAGAACAGAAATATCTTTTTCGTTTTTGGTATTCGCACGCATGCATTGTGCGCAAATCATCGCGTACCATGCAGTTCCTATTGCACCACAAACTTTTTCTATTTCTCACTTTGATGTAGCAAATAGGGCCCAGATTTTAAAAGATTTTTGTAAATTATTTATTAAAACTATATTAAAAACTTTGATTTAAAATTGATTCATTATTTATTAGAAATGTTTGCATATGTGTTATGCCAATTTTAAAAATGGACATAAACTGGCCTTTTTAAAGGTGGTACAATAGACCTATTTAGAGAAGTTAAATGAAGTATAGTGGCCTTGTTTGAATGATAATGTGACCGAAATTTATAGACTTATGAACGATTAAATAAAGATTTTTAAAATAATTTTTAAATTATTTATTAAAACTATATTAAAAATTTTGATTTAAAAATGATTTATTATTTATTAGCAATATTTGCATACGTGTTATGCTAGTTTTAGAAATGGACATAAACTGTCCTTTTTAAAGTTGTATGTGAAATATTAATTTTAAAAATAGTTAGTATATTATTATTTAGTAATATTTAAATATGAACTATTGATTTTGTTAATGCTGTTTTTTTATTTATTGGATCAAAGGATGAAATTTGTTTGAGAAGAAAATTTGAATTCAACCTTAGCTTCAAGAAAGTGTGCCTAGGAATCAGCTTTTGAGAAAACAAGAAAGGAACAAAGTTTGCTTGCATTTACCTTCAAAATTCATAAGAGAATCTGAGGTTTTTCTCTTAGAGCTTCCTCTGACGATCAAGTCAGTCTTCAATGTAAGAGAATGATGGGAGAGATATTAGAGAAGAAAAAAAGAAAAGAATCTTATATCAATTCTTTCCTAGCCTTCTAATTAAAGACTTTTGATGATGTATATATAAGAATTGCCGTTGAGTTAATAATATTAACTTGAATTTAAGCCTTTTTGAGATCGAATGGCCTATGATTTTCTTTGAATCAGGTGAATCACTTTGATCTTACTTAACTTAATTTAGTTATAATGTTGTTAATCAAATATTTATCTATGCATATATGTCTTCATTATAATTTTATACATATATTTTCATCGTATTAGTTTACCAAAATTCTATATCATCAAGTGTTATCATTCTAACTTTGTTAACGATATTACTTGTTTGATCTATTAGTACTTTATTAAAATCTTTTTCGTATTATATTTGCTCGGTCCATTTAGCTATGGTGTTTAATTTTTACTCATTTTTTTTTTTGTCGCTCTTCTCCTTTCTCTCTTTCAGAGTCCAATATTTAGGAGATGATGAGTTATAGCTTGGTTGCGAACATAGGGTGAGGTCTTAAATTAAGTTGGACCAACCTTGCTATTATAATGTCATGTTATAATCCTGTTAATATTATAGTTTTGTAGAACTTCTTGGAATCAAGGGTTTATAGATTAATCACTGTAATGCATAGTTATGGCATTGTTGGTAGTGAATTCAGATTATTTGATATTAAATAATATTGAAACTTATATTTAGCAGTTGACATAAATGTGCAACAGGTTAAATATTATCAGCAGGATTTGGAGCATCTAATTGCTTGTAAAGCTTGGTATGTGGCTTCTGTTTATTTTCATGATGAACAGAGGTCTCCATGGGACAATCCTGAACCCAAATGGGTTAGATATGAACCTCCCCTGTCCATCTGCTGGTAATATCATGTTCACGAGAAATTAGACTCAACCGAGTGATCATTCTTCTCCTCTTACGTTTAACCGGAGAGCAGAACATGAAAGAAATAATCCAAGTTTTAATTATATATTTGAATAGACTGATAGATATGATTGAATTGATTGCATACCGCAATTCTAGTTTACAATAAATTTAAGAATTCAATTGAATAGATTACAGTCCACAAGTACCTGAATACTAGGATTATTCATCAAACAAAGTAAAGCAAAGATCCAAGACTTATCAGAGAGAAGAGACATATGAAGTTCTTGATAGTGATATAACTAAAAGATATGCTTTATGTTATGTCTTTACATTTTAATGAGAATTCATTTTGAGCAATGTGTGCCATTTACTATATATGTGCATGTGTCTAGTATTTACAAAGAGTATTTGATCTAGTGTGTAGAGTACGGCTTACACACAGAAGACTAGATCATCGGTTCTTTTGGAATACAAGTTTATTGTTCACAGTTTTAGATAGAATTGGACACACCATAAGTAGAACTGTAGCACAAATTTTTAGTAGGTCTATCTTGACTACGGGGAATGGTTTATTCTAACTATTTATGCTAGTACACTTTGTGTGTATTGAACAGGACCCAGTTGAGTTAATTATTTTATACTGACTTTATAAAATAATTTAAAACTCATGAATATTATGATTACTTATGCTCTTAATCCGAATTCTATTTCTAGACACGTGTATGTAGTGATTATTGCTTTGATTACACATAGAGTGAGATTCTATATGAGTCAATAAACTCAGTGGGTTGGGCAATAACATTATATATATGGTGAATATTAATAGTTGAAGGAATCCACGTCCTGTTAATTTGGATTGATGATATCCCCTTGAGAAAGCTTATAAGTTTTGATTGTATCAAATCTTGCAAGTGGATTTTGAATCCGATACATCAAATAAGTTAAGTGGATAAGTCTCAAGGATAATAAAAGCCAATTAAATTATATTGTCAGTAATTAAATTTAATTGGTGGATATCTGTAATCTTAACGTGGGGAGATAATAAGTATTTAATATTAAAGACTCGAAAATATAAATTCAAATATGATTAGGAGTACAATTATAATTCTTTAGTGGAATGAATTGTAATTTACGTAATTGAATCCTAACCCGGGGTAGGATTGGGAGATTTAATTACGTGGGAAGTCCTTTTCATATTTGCCTATTGGTCCCTGTTGTAGCCCTATAAATACCCTCTCAGTTGGTTGCTAGGGTTAACATTTTGAGGAAAAAGAAAAACAAGAAACCCTAGGTCGGCCGAGAGATCCCACCATCTTGTGAGAGAAGAATGTATTTTCGGGAATACGGCGGAAGGCTAAAAGGTTGAGGTCGAGCAATCGAATCAAAGTGTTCCAAAGTTCAAATCTGAAGGTATGATCTTATACTCATAGATTAGAACGGTAAAAGTTTTTTTGTATTACTCATATACGCTATAGCCGTGATCTTGGGGGTATTCCGCGCTCCCCAATAGTGGTATCAGAGCCACGGCTGATACTGTATATGAATAATACGGCCATGTTCTCCATTAATCGGAATATGCATGCGTGGGATAGATCGTGCTTGCTGCTAACGTTGTTTTGCATGGTTTCTATCCTGTTATTATGGTCACATGAATGTATGTGTTTTGATTTGATATTGCTTAGATCTGTTTTGTGAACTCCGGTTTAAGGAGGCGTAGGATCATTGTAATATTTCATAGCATGTATGCTCCGATTTTTTGAGAGCTTTGTGATTATAAATACATAGCATGTGAACTCCTATATGGAGGAATAGGATTTTTGTAATCCGGTGCGGATCTGATGGAGGAAGAAGACCTCTACAAAAAGCAAGATAGGATTCTAAGGAGAATCCATTGCATGATAGGATTTTAAGGAGAATCCGTTGCATGATAGGATTCTAAGGAGAATCCGTTGCAGATAGGATTCTAAGAAGAATATGTTGCAGATCATGATTCTAAAGGAAAATCCAAAGCGCGAAGGGATCGAAAGGAGCTGATCCCTGCTGGGGCCAGCCCCCAGACCCCCGTATGCGAAGCGGCAAATCGTCGAGCAAAGTAGCAATCATGGTGCAACGGAGATCTTCATCTGCGTGGAGAATTTTGACCATAATAACATGGATTTTATTTATCTTGTTTGTATTGGTTATGTTGCATACTTGATTGTTTATCCTTTTGTTCTTATGTCTATAACTAGGAGAACATGGTTAATTGGATAATCACTTGCTGTTTGTGTTTTGAATTTATAAGATAATCAAACACAAGTTTTATAACCCTCAAAATATTGTTTAAATAACTAAGTGGGAGAGGGAATTAATCACATTTAAATCCCATGGTCCCATCACTTGTTTATTGGTGAGGTAGTTAATTTCACGTGTTAGCATTAGTGCTTTCCTCCCCATAGGATGAAATTGATTGCCAGCTCACCAAGAATAATCCCTAGTAGTTGTTAATGTTGGATTACCTCTCCATCTGAGGGATCCACCATGGGACAATGGATCTAGGATTGAGTGATGGTATACACTTAGGTATAAATATTGGTATCCTCCCCATCGGAGTCACTACAAATATTTATATGACCAAAGTTAGCCAGCTAATTAATTTTACTTGGTATGTTACCTTTTACCTAGATAGTAAAATTAATAGGTTTTATCTGTCTAGATAAATGATGAGTAGTAGACGTCCTCCCATCGAGGCATACTATTCAAAATGTACTAGGCTGCTGGCAAATTCTTTTATTATGTAGTGGTTGAGGGGCCCTACTTATAATTTTGAATTTAAAGTTTATTGCTCATTATATCTTATTTGATGTATGAATGATTCTCAGGATTAAAATGTCTTCTTTCAATCCACTTGCTGTGATACTCAAAGAAAACAAATTGACTGGTCCTAATTACATTGATTGGAAAAGAAACCTGGATATAGTGTTAACTGCAGAAGGGTACAAGTATGTGCTCACTCAGGTCTGTCCCGCAGAGCCCGGTGAAGGGGCTTCAGATGAGGAGTCCCAAGCTTACCGTAAGTGGGTTAAGGCTGATGAGATGGCGCGGTGTTACATATTGGCATCTATGTCAAATGTTCTGCAACATCAGCATCAATCTATGCCCTCTGCCTATGACATGATGTTCAACCTCAAAGAAATGTTTGGGGATCAGAGTCGTGCAGCTAGGCAGACTGCGATGAAAGAACTGATGAACACTAATATGGCTGAAGGAACTCCTGTCAGGGATCATGTTCTAAAGATGATTAGTCTTCTGAATGAACTGGAGATCCTTGGAGCGGAGATGGATGGGGAAACCCAGGTTGATATCATTCTCCAGTCCCTACCTGATTCTTTTAAGCAGTTCTGCCTAAATTACACCATGAACAAAATGAATTTTTCACTGGCAGAGCTACTTAAAGAACTTCAGGTAGCAGAGAGTTTCATTAAGAAGCCTGCAGTTGCTATGGTTACTGAAAAAGGTTCTTCTTCGAAGTCTCATGCTAAGAAGAAGAAAAAGGTTCAGAAAAAGAAACAGCATCAGGCCCCACAGCCCAATGGGGAAATAAAAAAGAAGGGAAAGTGCTTCGTCTGCAAGCAGCCAGGTCACTGGAAGCAGCAATGTCCAGTTTGGCTTGCCAGGAAACAGGCTAGAGGTATATCTCATTCACTTGTAGTTGAAACTTGTTTAGTGCTGTTATCTACCAGTGGCTGGTGTGTAGATACGGGAGCCACTAATCATGTTTGCAATTCTTTGCAGGGGTTCCAGCAGACCCGGCAGCTAAGTGATGGAGAGATTTACATATTTCTGGGAGATGGCACGAGAGTGTCAGTAGTTGCAGTGGGAGATTTTAGCTTTTTTTTAGTAGAAATAGAATTTTAATATTAAAGGACTGTTTTTTGTACCTTCAATTAGAAGGAATTTAATTTCAGTTTCTAAGTTGGTTGATGATGGATATTCAGTTTATTTTAATGACTCCGTTGTTATTAAGAAAAATAAACATTTTATCTGTTCTGGTACATTGGTGGATGGTCTTTATATTATTAATCCTGTTTCTCCTACTGTGCAACTAAATGAAGTGAATAACTATAATAGACCATGTAAGAGAAAACATCCTTCTGAAATGAATCAAACTTATCTTTGGCACTTGCGCCTAGGTCATATAAATCTAAGACGGATTTCTAGACTGGTTCAAGATGGACCATTAGGTTCATTGGAAGTAGAGGCACTACCGGTCTGTGAATCTTGCTTAGAAGGAAAAATGACCAAGCGGCCATTCTCGGCCAAAGGCAATAGAGCTAAGGAGATATTAGAATTGGTTCACTCTGATTTGTGTGGCCCAATGAACATCCAAGCTAGAGGTGGTTTTGAGTACTTTGTCACTTTTATTGATGATTACTCAAGATATGGGTATATTTATCTGATGCGCCGTAAGTCTGAATGCTTTGAAAAATTTAAAATTTTTAAGGCAGAAACGGAGAACCGTCATGGTAAAAATATCAAGACACTACGATCCGATCGTGGTGGCGAGTACCTCTTAGGGAGTTCACAGATTACTTATTAGATGCTGGGATTGAATCCCAGTTGTCTGCACCTAGTACGCCACAGCAGAATGGTGTAGCTGAAAGAAGGAATAGGACTCTTATGGATATGGTTAGATCTATGATGAGTTATTCAGACTTACCTATTTCGTTTTGGGGATATGCATTAGAGACAGCTGCATATATTCTTAACTTGGTACCATCTAAGTCAGTACCTAAGACACCCACAGAACTGTGGACTGGGCGCAAGCCTAGTCTAAGACATGTTCGGGTTTGGGGTTGTCCAGCACATGTACTAAAAGGTAAACCAGATAAGTTGGAATCAAGGACAGATGTATGCTTCTTTGTTGGATATCCTAAAGGAACAAAAGGTGGTTTATTTTATTGTCCTAAGGATCAGAAGGTCATTGTTAGCACCAATGCCCGATTCTTGGAGGAGGACTATATTATAGACCACAAACCCAGAAGTAAAATTGCTCTAGAAGAGTTGAGAGGCGATAAAACTAGACTGGCTCCTTTAATACCAATAGTACAAGCAGAAACACCACAAGAAAGTGGGTTCCCAAACTTCCCAATAACTATTCGTAGTGGGAGAAGTATAGTAACACGAACTGACCCTGAACTGGTACAAAAGGATACCATTAATGCACCAGTTTCAGAACCAGTGCAGGTTGATGGAGCACAAGGATCAGAGTCAGATCGTATTACTACAAGCACATACAATCAGGTTGTGCCTCGTCGTAGTGGGAGGGTTGTAAATACACCTAAACGGTATATGTTCCTTGGAGAGTCATATGACAGAATCTCTGATGAACTGGATACTAAACCCAGTAGCTACAATGAAGCAATTATGCTTTGATTACACATAGAGTGAGATTCTATGTGAGTCAATAAACTCAGTGGGTTGGGCAATAACATTATATATGGTGAATATGAATAGTTGAAGGAATCCACATCCTTAATTTGGATTGATGATATCCCCTTGAGAAAGCTTATAAGTTTTGATTGTATCAAATCTTGCAAGTGGATTTTGAATCCGATGACATCAAACTAAGTTAAGTGGATAAGTCTCTAAGGATAATAAAAGCCAATTAATGTATTATATTGTCAGTAATTAAATTTAATTGGTGGATATCTTGTGCCTATATCTTAACAGATAATGGGAGGGATAATAAGTATTTAATATTAAAGACTCGAAAATATAAATTCGAATATGATTAGGGAGTATAATTAATTCTTTAGTGGAATGAATTGTAATTACGTAATTGAATCCTAACCCGGGGTAGGATGGGAGTATTTAATTACGTGGGAGTCCTTTTTATATTTGTCCATTGATCTCTATTGTAGCCCTATAAATACCCTCTCAGTTGGTTGCTAGGGTTAACGTTTTTGAAGAAAAAGAAAAACAAGAAACCCTAGGTCGGCCGAGAGATTCCACCATCTTGTGAGAGAAGGAAGGTATTTTTGAAAATACGGCGGAAGGCTAAAAGGTTGAGGTCGAGCAATCGAATCAAAGTGTTTCAAAGTTCAAATCTAAAGGTATGATCTTATACTCATATATTAGAACGGTAAAAGTTTTTTTGTATTACTCATATACGCTATAGCCGTGATCTTGAGGATATTCCGCGCTTTCCAACAGTTCTATTATTATTCACCAAACCAGAGCCCGTTTTATTTTCTGAGGCACACAAGATATTAAAATCCGCAACAGAGTAGCCAATTTTCTCATAATAAGAAATAATCCAAACGATCTACCACGTATATTTAATATTCAAGAACTTTAGTGTTGCATTAGAATATATTAATTGATCTAAATGACTAAAATGTGTTACATAGGATTAAAATTTTAAATCTCATGACAGAGCCGTCTTGTCCGACATTGGAACAGAAGATCGCAACAAGACAATTCCAGCTGGATGCTTGAGACATCAATATGTTTGAATCTAAAGCCTGCATAATAAATAAATGGTAACGCAAACAAGTAACAGACCAAAACTAAAACATAAATACAGAATAAGGGAAGAAAACTGAGAGAACAACTGTGTGACAATTGATTATTTTTTTTTTTTTTTTTACAATCCAGACGATCTATAATTACTGTTAACCATAATTCCACTCACATGCCTCTCTTGCTGCTGCTTCTTGTCAATGATCGGTTCTTTTCTTCGGAACCAAGTACTTATGAGCTCGAACCAGATGCTTTCTAAACCGACCCAAATCCAAATTCACATTCTGGCGATCCAAGTAGACTCTCTTGGTCACCTCCCACCCTTTGTTGGCCAAACTTTGGGAGTCCGTCAGCACCGGATCGGTCTTCTCGTACTCACGATACAACGAGCTCTCTCTTGGCAGAATCTTGTACCCCACGTACCACAACCCCAGTCTCACCGCCGGCTCGCCGTAGCAGGTCTCGGCGGCCCAATCCGTCCCCAGTGGCACTATCTGGATGAACACCGAGCCCGGCCTCATGAACAACAAATGAGTCAACGCAGCTCCATGCACTCCAATCATGGCGTCGCTCGAGTTCAGCGCTCGGTATATCTTCGCCAGCGCCATCGTCCGGTCTGGCCTCAATACCTCCACATGGAATCCAACCTCTTTTGCCAATAGCACCAGTTCGAACTCGTTTTCCATCACTCTCGATGATCCATTTCTCGAGATGATGACAAGCTTTGGCTTGCCGGAACCCAGTGAGCTACTGGTGATCTCTTTCGATTGGCTTCGAGGCCTGTAGGCCTCGTCAAGCAGCTGGCGGAAGTCGAGAATCGTTTTATTGTTCTCCATTCGTGCCGCGTCCACCGTCAGCTCGTCGTGAATTCTGAGTCCGACGATAGCTTCCGGGAAGCAATGAGTCCTCGAGTCGCCGGAGAAACTGAGCGGGGGATAGTCCGAGAGTTGGGACAGCACGTCCCTATACCTGGTGAACCACCAGTCGTGGTAATCCACAACGACGAACACCACGCGCTTGTTAAATTCCGGGAGGTGATGTACAGTGGAATAATCCCATCATTGAACTCGTGGTACATGTTCCCGGTGTAACCACCGGTGGAGAATAGGACCGCCGGGACCTCATGCCGGACGTCACAACCGCCTCCGGCACCGCCGGCGGCCGCGGCGGTGCCGGTTCTCAGGCGAAGCTCGTCGACGGTGGCCATGACGCTGGTCTCCCACTTCCGAGGGTAAGGCCTGATCCTTTCCTCCGTCGGCGGGGCGGGGTTAGCCTCGTTATTCCCCGGATAAAGGAGAATAGTCTTGGAATAAGACTGAGTTCGGACGTCGCCTCTCATGAGGCAAATATCGTTGCGGAAGGCCCTTCGATCGCAGCAGATGGTATTATTCGGGATAGGAGAAGAACAGGGGGCACTTGTTCCAACTCGGCGGATTTGTAACTCCTCTCCAGATTCTAAAGAGTCTGCAATAAAAACACCACCAATCTTGATCTAAAAACTTCCAACTTTTGGTCCGAGGAACGAAGGGGAGATACTTACAAGAGCGAGGACAAAGAATGGAGGAGGAAGAAGAGGAGCAGAACTGGAGGCGAGTGAAGAAGAATACGCTACAGAGACGAGGACGATGAAGCAGAGACGAGTAAGAAGAGCTCTGAGCTTCTTCGGGATTGGTCATGGGGAAAAGGGAGGCGATGGTGCTCCCTGGAGCTCTCGTTTTGGCGTCGCACTCCGTCTCATTTCGCCGATGGATTTCGCGATTCCGCCCGTCACGCCCCTGGTCGAAGCCGCCAGAAGGAAACGCCGCAATCCACGCGACGGTTTCCATGTTGAGAAGAACTTTGTGCGCACTGAGCGTGATAAAGACAATCCTTTTATGCATGCATGCGCAATTAATCAACACAGCACGCTTCTTCATTGTATATAATGCAGAAAGATTTTTTTTTTCCATATTACCAAATATAACCAAGTGCATGCATAAGATCTTAATGCTGAAAACGGATCGAATATGGATAGTAATATATTTATATATTTTTTAAATAAATATAATAAATTTATTTTTATATTTATTCTAAGTGATAAGCATACGAATTAGATATCAAGCATATCCATATTTGTTATATACGGGTACAGATACATAAACCTGAGTTTCTTTTTTACCTAGGAAGTCTTCACTGAACATGCTTGAACATTATCCAATCACTACTCTCTCAATGTACTCAATTGGAATAAAAAAATTAAAATTTACTTTGATATTGTTACTAAGGTAAAATTGAAAACAAAGAATGAAGATACAATTTTTTGATTAGATATTCGAATTCGTATTCAGATCTAATTATTTTTTTATTAGATATCTGAATCCGTATCCTATTCGATTAATTTTTTGATTAGATATCCAAATCCGTATCTGGATTCAATTGGACTGCAAAATAAATATTCGAATCTAATATAATTCGAATACAAATACGGATGCGATCGAAGTTTATCCAATCCATTTTCAGCCCTAGATCGTAATCTATTAAATAAATATAAATAAACTCACTAAAGCTTTCTAGAAAATGAATTCCCAACATTCAAATCGCAAAAGGACTGCAAATTAAGGAAAAAAATAGATAAAATTATAGTTTTATCAATATAACTATTTTGCAAAATTTGCAAAAATTAATTAATTCTACATATGGAATAATTAAAAAGGCCTCAACAAAATTAAACGATACATCAGTGCATCTAACACTAAAACTTGGCTCTAAGTGGACTACCCAATCTAAATATTAAAATAATTATAAATTAAATATTAAGAATAAAATTATATTTTAGCAGCATAACTATATTTATAGAAATGGATCAATCCATCCAAGATTAAGACCTTGGCCTAAGTTCATCATCTAATTTTTTTCTTAAAACAACTTCAAATTAAACATTAAGATAAGACTATTTTTTAACATAACTATTTTATAAATTTTTTGAAAGTTCTAATTAGTTTTACAAAGCCACAACAGTTAGAAGAGTTCCACAAAATTATAAATACTACCATAGTCCATTAAAAAATAAGACATCATTCTAAATTTACTACCTAATCTATATCCCTTTATTAACATAACTATTTACAAAATTTTGAAAGATTTCAATTGCTCTATGATATAAAATACTTTTAATAAAATTTTGATGCCTAAGATGAATGAAATTGTTAATAAAGTTTGGATTTTATAATCAAGATTCCATATATAATGTTACCTATGTCTATTATATGGACTAACCTATTATGACGATATCTATTATACATAAATGGTAGCACTCTTGTTATAAGACAATTATAGGGATTGTAACTAATAAATTAGAAACTTAATAACAGAGATCATGCTTAATAAATTAATAGCTTAATTATAAGGATTGAAATCGGATGTGGGTAGGTTATATATATATATATATATTGGATTCATCGGTCGAAAAAGACATTCAGTATCAATTATTTCATCACAATTCTCTTTCCATTTCTCTTATTGTTGTTTTTATCTCTCACTATCTTTTGCATCACCAACAAATTCAGATATGAGAGGAGCTCTTAGTTAATCAAAATGGTATGAACCATACTAATAACAGTCCTACACAATGCAATGGCGAATGACCCAACCAGTTGAACTTATAGGGTAGAGTAATCTTTGATATTTAAGTAATGATACATGCTGATCATGTTACCCTAGCGGGCTATCATCTAGAGGGTGATGCCTAATTATGCATCAAGTAATCAAAGAAGTCTCATCACTTGGGAAGACCTTAATGTAGGTCTATACATTCATGTTGGGATGACTTAACAAGAATACCTGTTGGTGATTTTAATAATTTAAAGCAGAATGATTTGGTATGTGAGTACCAAATTCATTTTAAAAGGTTGCTATCAAGGAGCGGAGCATTGATGGATAAGGTAGTAGGTAAGTTGCTTCATCAGTAAGTTGAAGGATAGCCTAGGAGCCCATGAGCGAGTGAGTCTGAGGCTCAAAGCATTTAAGGAGGTAGACAACTGGCACACAATCTTTCCTGCAAGACATGTAGTAATCAAATATGGTAGGAGCTGTGTTTGTCTGAACTAAAGCTACAAGAGATAATGTATCTACTCCTCAATGTTTGTCATCATTGATCAATAGATTTTCACCAATATAACTCATCGAGTGAAGCAAGCATGGACTGTGCTTCAGTTGTGATGAAATCTTCTTCTAGGACATCATTGTAGAAAGCTTTTCTCAATACAAAGGATATTGTCAGATGAGGAAAATGAACAGGCAGTCAAGGACGCAAGGGGGTGGAGGAAATGGTGTAGGTAGGGAAGAATCTTCAATATCTATCCATGCAATGTTTTAAAAATCGGACTAGATAACAAATCGACTTGATATTTGGGTTATGGGTCAATCGGTTCGACCGAATAAACCAGTTTGATCGAACCGAATAATGCCATAATTAATTTTAATTTAATAATATAGAAATAATAAAATATAAATATCAAACTACAAAAAATATTTTTAAACCTTATATATCTATTCAAGAAAATTTTATGTAATATTAAAACTATAGAAAAATATCTTTAAAACTATAGATGGGTTGTTTTCAGGTGCAAACCAAAGTAAAAAATTGAAAACCCAAAAAAATTCAACCCTAATTTTATTTATCAAAACTAAAAGTCTAAAAATCGGGGTTGGACCGATTATTCAGAACTCAACTAATTCAATGGATTTTTTAGTTTTTATCGGATTATATAAAAGTCAACTTTAATAATAACATTGAACTAGACTGATGATCGATTCTCAATTGAATCGATTCGATCGGCCCGTCCGATTCATTTTCAAAACCATGTCTCCATGCCATCATGGGACCCTTTGCTCCATAGACTAGGTATGTATGAGGTTTGTTTGGTAGCTTGTTGCTAGAGGTATTATGTAATTCTAATAGCACTCATAATTTCTAGCATCTAAAGATGAGAGGAGCTCTTTGGATATCTAAAAAAATAGGAATAATACTGGAGAAGAGAGGAGTTCTTTGGATGAAGGTGGTAAACGAAGACCGGAGCTCTAGCTCCTATATTAGCTTTGTTAGATTTTTCCATTCAATTTGTTGTCAAGTGTGATGCATCTAGGTATGGTTGGAGCTATTCTTATACAATAAGAGAGACCAATTGCTTACTTTAGAATGGTTTTAAAGGGGAAGAATCTTTCTCTATATACCTATGATAAAGAAATTTTCTTTGATTTTGGTTATATAAAAATAGAGACCTGGTTGTTTGATACCGATCTCCGACCTCGGGCTTAGCTGATATTGCTTGGATATGGCATTTGCCAGTTCATCTTAGGGTCCAGCTTTTCTTGTGGAAGCTCAGATGGGATCGCCTACCTACCTGTAACCTATTGGCTGGTCGTGATCTCTCTATTTCGCCTCTATGTCTGATATGCGGGATGCAGAATGAATCTGTGGATCATGTTATATTCATGTGCTCTCGTGCGGCTCAGATTTGGCAGATGATCCACTTTGCCCCTTGGTTACTGGAGGATGGACCTGCTCGGCTTTCTTTTCTGCATGCTATCCGGGTGATTATCCAGACTGGCCCCCGCTTTCAGGGTGTTCTCTCGGTCTACTTGGCTTATCATATTTGGCTGAAACGGAACCATATTATCTTTGCTGAGGAGATGGCTTTACCGCAGTGGTTATCCGTCGTGCTCTCTTTCATGCCCGGAAGTACACTCACTATTCTTCTGGTATTCACATTGATGGATCTGGTCACTAGGACTCCCGTGCTGCTTTGGCAGCGCACCGTTCTACGGTCTTTGTCTCTTGGGAGCCCCCATCCCCAGGTTTCTCAAAGTGAACTTTGATGGTTCGTCTCTGATCGTTTTGCTGGTTCTGGGTTTGTCATTCGTGGCTCTGAGGGACAGTTACTTGCGGCTGGTGGGCATAGCTCTATTGATATCTCGGTCCCTATGGCGGAGCTCCAGACTGCATGGGCTAGCATCACTCATGCTGTTCGACACATGGGCCATCGTAGATTGATTATTGAGGGAGACTCTCTTACAATTATCAGGTGGATCAGGTAGGCTGAGGATTCTTATTCTCTTTTAAACCCCCTGATAAGAGATATTATAGTCTCTATGCAGACTACTTATGCCACTATGATTCGTCATGCCTATAGAGAAGCCAATGCAGCGGCTGATTGGGTTGCATCTTTTGTTGCTCGCCGATCTGGACAGTGGGTTTGGCATGCTGGTATCCCTTGCCCTATTATTTTGCATCAAATTGTATATTCTGTTATTTCGGGTTTGACTCGCTCCAGAGTGGTGTGATCGCCTGCCTGTAACAAAAAAAAAAAAAAATAGAGACCATACCTCTTAGGGCACCACTTTATTATCTATATTGATAAAAAAGGCCTAAAACAATTATGGGGGCAGCGGATTTATGTAGTGACTTAGTAAAAGTGGCTTATTAAACTAATGGGATATGATTTTATCGTTAAGATAAGAGCCATACCAATAAAGCTACTAGTGCTCTATCTAGAAGGCAGGAAGAAGGGTCAATTATAGCCATCTCATGATCAATTCCAAGATGGTTAAAGGCTATAAAGGAGGAGATGAAAAATATTTAGTAGTCATTTGACTTAGAAAAGAGTGTGGGACCATAGCAACTCAAAGATGGTATTCTTTTTTTCCTTCAAAGATAGAATTTATCTTTTTAAAGAATCTGAACAAATCAACATTATTATCAAAAAGGTTCATTATAGTCCATATGAGGATGTTCACAAAACCTTATATTGATAGAATTTATCTTTTTAAGCTAACTCATCATATTTTCAAGTCCTAATCATTTACATAAGCTGCATTGTAAGAATTTAATGGGATTATATTTGTAGAATTTGAGAATACCAAATAGTAATAAAACAAAATTTTATTGCCAAACTTGTGCTTTGATTTATGCAAGAACTGTACTTCTCATGAATGCTTTGGCTTTGATCTTCTTCTTACTACTCTTCTTCGAGCTTTGTTCTTGATGGAAAAAATAAAAGAAGAGGGACCTTGTCTATTTATAACAAAACTCTAATAGGCATTCCTTTAATAGGATACTATTGAGCTTTAGGCTTATATAAATCATCAACTATATTGCTTAACAGAGTTGCACTGAATTCCAAACTATACGGATCACATTTATTAACAAAGGATTCATTTAGCTTGTATTACTGGATCAAATTTGTTCAGCTAATTTTTGCAAAATTTAAATCACTAACCATTAATGATAGCTCATGCACATGAAAAATTTTCAATGTTCTCCTATTGGGGCAATATTAATTGTAGTTGATTAAGTTTTGAAAATATTTATTTACTTAAAAACAATACTTAAGTAGACCAACATGTGGTCCTTTAACATAATATCTCAAAAAATGATTCGATCCTGTGAAAACTACCAACATCGAGTCATGGCAGTCTTTATGCATCTTGTTGACATAAGACCGATCTATAATGACAAGTGTTATTTAGTTCATGAAATAATTTTTTTATAAAACTTTATGATTTAACTAAAGCTAAAGAAATCACATACGATATCTACAACATGCTTAGTATATCCTAGATAAAATATCTTTGAGATTTTTTTTATGGTGTTTTTAATGAGACATACATAACTAACACTTAAGACTAACACCAAGTCTTAAGCTTTTAATCATGATATGTCATAATCAAGAATGTACATATACAAATATCAAGCAATATCATATCACTAGAAATAAAAGGAAATAATGACGATCATCATAAATATACTCTACAATAAAATGAGTTCTAAATAATAAATTAATATGTAAGAGTTTTATTATACATAATCAACTTCGATTAACTAAGTATATTAAACTATCCTAAAATATTCATAGCATCATGTTTTATAATCAAATGGTTCAGTCACTTAGCCAACAAAATAGTAATCATGCTTTTTATGTACCAATGTACTTAACAATAATATCTTTTTTTTTATTAATTTTCTAACTATTAGATATTTAATCTCCATATATTCAGACCCACTAATATGTACTTTATTATTTTTTCAAAAAGAATATAACATAATTGTTATCACAATAAATCTTTAGTAGTTTAGAGATGGAATAAATAATATTAAGCTTTTAAATCAAAATTTTTAACCATATAACTAGTATTGGAGCTCCATTGCATGTAACAAATATAGCTTGCATTATAGAAAAGCCATAACTGTCTTCAATACTAATACAAAATATGACTCCTTTAAAACATATAGCCAAAACTGGATTTCATATAAATAAAACAACTAACATAATCTAAATCTGACTAATCAATTACTTAAGATCATTCATCTTCTTATAAATAAGCATAAAACCTCTTTTCATTCTCATTAAGTACCTTATCACTATTTTAACAGCATTTTAGTATCCAAATCAATGTTTGATAAATATTTGTACTGATCTTACATTGCATAAGCAATGTCTAATTTAGTGTAGATCTACGTATATTATAAGCCATCAACTATATTAATATAAGATACAATATTCTTTATAGACTCTCTCTAAAAATATTTTTTCTAGGTACTAGTTCATACTAATTCAAATGAACTTACCATCTCATCACCTTTCACCCCAAGCTTATAATTCTATATATTAAACCTACTAAGTATACAATAAATGTAGGTTTTTTGAAAAAGATTTAACATAGCATGAGATATAGCACCATGAAACTTAATATCAAGAACAAAAGATGAGACACTAAGATCTTTCCTATCAAAAGTCTTGGACAATAATTGCTTAGTCTTAGGTGACAATACAAGATCACTACTAGCAATTAAAGCATTGTAGGATCGAAGAAAGATAAATTTGCTCCCATTAATCCAATAGTATAGGCACTCATCAACCTTATTCTCCAAGATGACCATTTAAGAAGGTTGCTATTATATCTATCTAGTGAAACTTTAAATCAAAATGAGCCACCAATGCTATCATGGTCCTAAAAGAATCTTTGAAAGAAATAAGTGAAAAAGCCTTATTATACTTATATGAAATAACAGATCTTTTTTTATCTATTAGATCTCTTTATAGGTGTCTCTATAATTGTGAAAGGATATTTCAATAGAAGTAAGATTAGAGATAAGATCTTCAATATCCTATTATTCATGATCTACTATCTTTATAGGTGCATGCATAATACCTTTATGGAATAAAGGTAAAAGACTTGCACATTTCTATTTGGCTCTTTTATCAACATATTGATAGCTTTCAATATGAGTAATATTAAACTCTACAGAATTTAGCTATTGTAAACTCCATAATCTTCATGTCATATATAAGATAATAAAATTTGTATTCCTTCGAATGTTTTAGACATCCAATAAAGCAGCAATGAGTAGTCTTAGGATCGGTCATTTTTTAGAAGGATCATATATTCTAACCTTAGCAGTATAGAAGTGGTTCAAATTATGTTTCCTTTATGTCAACATCTCAAATGCTATTTTGTGAATAGATTTCCTAAACACTTTATTGAGTGTATATAAAGCAGCCTCAATTTTAATGTCTTCTTCTTAAACAAACTTAGGAAGATTAAACCTAATCATTGTGTACCTTATTATATCCTTAAGGATACAATTATGACTTTAAGTCTTACCATTCTAATCAAAGCTACCAAGCATGGTATATTGAGCCACAATCCCATTTTTCTATAAATATTTAGCAAACCATCTTATTTGCAATCTTATTACATCATATCTAGCATAATGCTCACCACTCTAATCAGACCTCATAGCTTTGATGGCATTCTATAATTATTTCTTTAATTAAGGTTCTTTTAGATATCAACTTTTCTATATAAGGATAAGTGTATACTCATTAATAGGAGTTAATAATAGTTTATACAAACGGTTAAATCAAAAAACTTTCCAATCGATCTTTCCATTTCTAATACGAAAGAATATCCCTATTTAACCAAAATAGAAAATAAGAATAAATTTTCCTCAAAAGAATAATATTAAACAAGTTGAAAATCAAACTATGAATTCAAAACTAAGAATCCTGATGAATTCATCCTCCATTATTTTCAATTCCTAGTTTTATCCAAAATATTATTTGCAACTTTGATTTAGTTAAGCTCATCAGATAAGGAATTGAGAGCATAATGAGTCATAAACTTTTCAAGTTTTCAATCTTAGGTTTATTAGATATTTTATGTCTTTGTCTTATAATAACGAAGAAAATTTTAGCATTGTTGGCTCAACTAATCCACTTATAAGATGTTCATAATAGATATTTTTCATACATATAGACTTAAATGATATGACATTTCCTACTTAGCACAATATTCTTTTTGCATAATAGTGCTCTTATTAGTAGGCTTATGAGGTTCACTCTCATATAGAGTTAGATCAATATTATCAACCTTTAGGACAAGTTTTATAGTATCTTTCAACCTCTGATAATTTAAACAACAAGTCAAGATCTTAATTATAGCATAGTTATCATTCACATTAAAAGGAGATCATGTAAGACCAAGAATGCAATATTTTTAAACATACGGACAAAAAAGTCTTAATACCTTATAAGATCTCTCTCTACACGAAGTGAACCATAAGAATACTTAACTTTCAAGAAAACTATCCTCTTTGGGTAGATAAATCCTCTACACTAGTGCACTCTCTAACACAATGCTTCATATCTAAAATTACAATACACAATAAGCCTCTTTGGGCAGGTGATTATATGGTATCATATAGGATTTCATAACATTGATATGAAAAAATTTACAAGTCTCAATGGGTGAACCATTTTGGCAGCCAAGCACCCTTATCAACTTACAAACTTTTTTTAAAATGAGATATCTAATGTACCTATAATAAAATGTAAACTTGGCTACATTCGAATGTAGCCAAGTTTAGGATCCGATCATCTTTCATATTCTTAGATCCATATAAATTCCAAAGTTACATCATCTTTTCATTTTTTTCGTCTTTAGGATCTACAAATTATGTAAATCTAAAGATAAAAAATATGATTAAATTTAGGTTGACTACATTTGAATGTAGCCAAGTCTATCTTTCCATAATAATGAGCATATGTAGTTAAATATGCACGATATCTTCATATGAGATACTTAATCCGTATGTACCTTTTCAGGTTACAAAATATACTTACATTCAAACCATAAGTCCTAAATTTAACAAACAATTATTTTATGTTTTATGCATATATTATATAGATTAAGAGTACATAAATTATATTCTTTAAGCAGCCGCCAAAAAAAAAAAAAAAGCTACATCTAAACTCTCAAAATACACAGTAATTTGTAATCAAATAAAAATTTCAAAATATGCACATATATATCAAAAAATGGCAATTAATAAACAATAACGCATAATCAAACCATAATAGATGTATTAAATAATATAGTAGCAGTTGTGGGTTCATATATTAAACTTATATCAACTTGGCTTGTGACCCCGAAATAGGCCTTGGTCAGCACGGGACTTGTATCCTATACTCATGATTCAGATGCAGCCAATGGTTCAGATCAGCTCTATGACAGGCTAACCTAGGGCCCATGCACAAATAGAATCATAGCTCAAGACCCATGGCCTATAGCCCAGGCCAAAATGATTGGGATGGGACGAATCTAAGCAAGTAGAGGAATAAACTAGTCACAGTGACATCAATTAAAGGTTCTCTAACATGAAGCAACTGAAACAAAAAAAAAAAAAAAAAGTTACAACAGACGCCTAGCAATTCTGCTCCAATTTTTCAAAGTTTTTGTCTTCTATGACCATGCAATAGGTCTAGGTGGACCTTGAACATGACCTATACTTCCAATAAAAAAAAATTTTTGCTGCATCGCGTGTCTAATACGCATTTGCTGTATTAGAGGATGGTGCAGCAACTCTTCCCCCCACCACTAGAAATAATAATCAACATAAAATCTTGGGGTTCTGAATGGCAACTCATCATCAACGGTTATAAAGAACTCATATTAACGTATCAGTTGGAAGATCCACGTAAATAAACCACCAGATCCCCCATGCAATGGTGCCGATATCCAGCCATTTTTTTTTGGTACGGTGTTTCGTAAATCCTAATGACTGAAATTAATTCTTTTAAATAATTAGATCCATCAAATAAAAATGACTTATAGATCAAGAAATCTTAAAAAAAAAAATGAAAAAAAATACTAAACCTCGTGAGTTATTTGGTCGAAACAGGGCCGCACTAGGCTGTCGTGGAGAATCAACCGAATTTCTCAGCAATGGTGCCGATGTCCGAGAAGAGGATGATGGGAGAAGGGATGTGTGATGGAGATAGTCGTGGTCGGTCGGCGATCGATGGTGCCCGATTTAGGATGACGGCGAACAAAAGAGGAATCATCCTCACCAGCCAGTCCCTTCTCCTCTCCTGCAATCAATCAACAAGCAATAGCCGTGTGGAAGACGGTGTAGGTGGTCCACGGATCCTGTGAGGAAGACGGCCAGCAACCATCGTTGGGAGATTCCCCTAGAGGAGGACAAGGGGCCCTTGACGTGGCAGTAGTCGATTGGCTGTGATAGTTGGGGTCAAACGAGAAGACTGGTCGCGTAGGGTTCTTGATGGGATGACACCTGGGTGAGAACAAGCCTAATTGAGACGATGTTTGAAACAGAGGATAAGAAATGACAAGGCAGTGTTTGAAATAGATGATAAATTTTTTTTTTATGAATATTCTTTCTTCTCTTCAAAAGTTATAATTAGAAAAAATATTTTTAAAAAGTTTAACAAGAGAAGATAACCCATGAACTTGTTCCCTAGAAAACCAAAATAACTAGAGTTATCTCTTGATGGCAAAATTATAATTTTAAAAAGGTGCTTGTTCTCTAAGCTATTTCCTCGATAAATACTATCTTATACACTTTCATACACACTTATCTACTAAAGATAGCTTTTGGGAAGTTAAACACTACCTAATTATCTCTTTAGATGAAGAGAAACTAGGGGTAGAGAAAAGTGGGAGGAAAAAAAAAATTGGAGAGAAAATATTCTCTTCTGTTTAGATGAGTGAAAGAAAAATAGAGAGGAGAGAAAAGTTTATAATTTATAATGACAATAATATTCTTATTATAAATGATCGGTTGTTTTTTTTTGGAAGGGTGAATATTGGAATGAAAAAAAAAATGAAAGAGCACTTTTGAGTTTTCTCTTCGAATCCTCTCAGGTTTCATAGATAAAACTTTTACGTGAGGCCCACCACTTTTTTCTTTTTCTTCCATACTTTTCTCTCCATCCAAACAAGATAAATTTTATTTTCTTTCCTATTTTCTTCCATTGTTTTCTTTCCTTTTAGTTTTCTCTCCATCCAAACAGAGGCTAAAAGTTTTGATAGAGGAGAAAATTCGCTCAGCACCATAAAACAACCAATGGAGGGCGACACTGATGCAATCATGAGAAAAAAAGTTTTAAAGAAAAGGGTTATAGTTCCTTAAAAGCCAGCGAATTCATCAAATAAAACCTTAGAGTTCAATAAAGCCTTAATAGTCGAAAAGTCGGATCTCAACTCATCTGAGCCTTTTTTTTTTTATTTTTTTCTCGATTACTAGTCAAAGCCGAAACAATAGTCATAAAGGTTTATAAACTCAAATCTATAGGATAACAAGAAATAGTCTCAATATCTCGGTATACCTATTTTGATATAACACGTATACAAATTTTATAAAATTTTAAAAACTATAACATATATAAAATTAAAAAAACTAAATAGTAATCAAATAAAATTTTGTTTCTATCTGTTTATTTTATAATTTATATAAAAACAGCACTTGTCGGAAATACTTTGGCTTATATATTTCTTGTTCTAATTCTTTACCATGATAATGATTTTAATGAAACAAAAAGAAGAAAAAGATGGTCTTTCTTATTTATAATAAAATTTTAATAAACTTTTTCATTTCGAAGAACTATTAAGTTTATAATGAAATCTTTAGTAAGCCCTTCCAGCAGGAAAGATACTATCGAGCTTCAGCAGGCTCACATAAGCCACATTGCTCAACAAAAGGTGCACTAAAATTCAAACCATATAAATCACATTCATTAGCAATGAACTCATCCTACTTATATTATTGAATCAGATTTATTCAGCCAGCCAATATTTAAAAAATTAAAATTACTAACAAGCCACACATACAAAAAATCTTCAACATGCATTGTTTCAGAAATATAAGCAAGCCAATATTCTTGACAAGATTGCCGAATGCGAAAAGCATTCTGCTTGGCAAATTATTAAAAAAAACAGTTGACTTATGGAGGGAAACTGAAGCAACAAATAGGCATTGCTTCTTTATTCAACAAAGTTTCACTTTCAAAATTTCCGGCCAAAAGCTTCCAGACGAAGCAACTACCAGTGCAACTCATAAACTGAGCAGCATAAAGAAATAATCTCTCTCCTTGTCTGCAGCATTAGACTCATAACCAATTTTTTATGGCCTTCGAAGATGACCGAATAGGTGGAGTCCTTGCACTTTGGATATCGTTGGAATCTTCAATGAAACAGAACATCACACTTTCCTTAGTAGTCAGTAGAGATGGTATATGGAATGAAATTTAGTTATGGAAATCGTTGTCAAAAAATGCTAGATATCTGCATCCTAACTAGCTATATAAGGACTATTGTAACGATGCAGAGTTTTTTGGAATCTTTACCACCATATATAATCCACCCATCATAGTTCTTAAAAAAATTTAAAAGAAAAATATAGATTTCCATAATTTGTGAAACAAACATGCTTATGCACATGTTCATGCGCATACACACATATTAACAGCAGATATAGCATACATGACCGTCAGGAATGGAAGATAGACAAGCTTATGGTGGTCAAATGCAAGAAGTCCCACAAAAATCATAGCCTTGCCATTTAACTAGCCAGAGATAGCAGGTCTTAACTTATGGAGGAGAGAGGATACCACGAAATATGCAGAGAGGAAGACAAAATATTCAAGATCAGAAAAGACATTCAACAGATCATATGCTTGCATTCTAAGAAGCTAGACAAAATCTACACGACTCTTTCTGAACTGAGGACAGCCGAGCAGATAATATAATTTCGAAACAACTAAAGACCACAAAAAGTTGATAGGACCGTAGAAGTCTGGATATAAAGCTGTAATATCATGTATTAATAACATGCATCACTCTTTATGTTTTTATATTATTCAATTATCAATTCATATGTTATTTGATGCATAGGTGAATTTCTTCAGAGGATGAATCCGCTATCAACAAACAGTGTAGAGAGCATTTAACTATCCAGTTTTCTACTCACATGAATCCACTAATTTCCCACTAAGAGAAGATCTCCGTGATAAATCTGAACCTACTGTCTGAACATTGGTCAATGATTGCCTCCTCTTTGACCTGGCATCAGCTGCAATTGCTGATTTCGCATCAATATTGTTGCTTTTAGCAAATGTTGAAGTTGTTTCTGATGGAAACTGGATGTTCCTGTAATTTAAAAAAGGAAAAAATTGTGAATTCTGATATGATTTTTTTCTTAAAAAGAAGTGATATGATTTACAAATAAATTCCTTCCATTTTGCTCAGCCAAACAGATCGGACCATTTAAAATATTCAAACATGTCTGCAGATTACCTTCTTTCAGAGCCATGAATAAATTTTCCAATGCTCTGTAGAGATTTCCTTACATGAGATCCTCTGGAGCTAGCCTTAATGTTGGAGCTCCTTGACTGAGAATTAGTAACAAAACTGGTCTTGTCAGGAGTTGTTACCAACTCATCCAAATTCACTGCTGGATTAGAGGTTTTCTGATAGAGATCTATTTGAGATCTGCTCTCAACCTTGGGCAGCTGATTGCAACAAGCTGAATTGCAAGTACCAGGAGAGCATTGATGGACCGCCTCTGTAGCAACTATACTACAGTAATTCTCATTGTGCAAGCTTGTTTTTGCATCTGCAGAGTCTTGGAATGCCACTTGAGGACAAAGTATGTTCTCTTTAAGTGGCTCTCCTGCAGAGAATTTTGAATAAATCTGCCATCCAAAAAGGAAACAATCAATAATAAATTCAATAAATAAATAATAAAATTCTGTAAATGATGATAGCTTTACATGTGAAGCTGTAGTTTTAAGTTCTTGCTGTTTCTTTCCACACTTGGAACTTTCTGAGCTCAATCTCCGGTTATAAATTGGGGCATAATCTGTAGGAAGTTTAAGTCTTGATACAGGGGATTTCAGCATCTTTCTTTCATCTGCATTGTTCACTCTTCCATTCTTCAGAACAGTAGGAATCTCGATGCTCAACCTTCGTGGATGTGGATGTGGAGGGGTGCGCTCTGTAATTTGTTTTGGTCTCTCCAAGTTTGGAGTATTTTCTTTCATTTTTTGTGAGAAAATGGCCTTCTCCCCTTCCTTGATTGCTAATGCCTTCTTGAGACTATCCATCTGCAAAATATAGCTATTAACTTTATTATTCACATGAGGAAGGATTATCATGCATGTACGTCACAAAATTTTCAAAGAACAACCTTTAAATCTAACAGAGAGCATGTGAAAATATCAGCATTTAAGTTTTTCAGATAATGCAATATGCATGCCTTTCATGGCCAAATCATTCACTAGTACTATGTATGAACTCTATTAAAATGCTACATATTTTATATCTGTAGCACATTGAATATCGAACAACTGATTGCATTATCTAATATCCTATTTCCTTTTTCATATGAATAATTAAGAGACTGTTTATTTGTCCGCACATAGTGTCCATTCAATATATCGCACAGAGGCTGAAGACAAGGGGTGCAGAGTGGAAGAGAGTAGGGCAACGTGTGCAAGTGGGCTTTGTTGGGATCTCAGAATCCTTGAAAAAAGGAGACACCAGATTCCTTTTCAGAAGGCAGTTTCATGTGTCCCTATCTTAAAGTTTTGTGAGAACTTGGCCCCTTCTGAAGCACACTTCCTCTCTTCACCTTATGTGTTCCACCTCAGGTTTGGCTCATGTGGGAGATATCTCACAGTTACCACTAACCACAACCAGAAACCCAAACAGGCCCTAACTTAACTGCAAATACCTCTTCATAACACAGTAGGACACTATAGTACTGCTGTGTGACTTATAAATGCAAGTCCATAATATAATATTAGGAAGCATGAGAAATCACAATGTGCAAGCAAGGCACCAGGCATGATATAGAACCCAAAACTTATTTTATAACCAGCAGTACCTGCTCCCTAAGTTCCCTTATCTCACTGCTTTCTTTGTTCAAATGAGCAGCACCCAGTTCAACAGTGGATGCCCTTTGGGCAAATTTCAGCGTACTGATTGTTTCCCCATAAAAATCAGCCTCTGGGCTCACATGAGTAAACATTAACATCTTTGCATTTCCACCTACAATGAACATATCAACAAATGAAATAAGAAGCATTTCCCATCCATTTTAAAACCTGGAAAAGGTTTATAAAAAAAGGGGGGAAAAAGAGTTGAACTAGTACCTAGTGAGTTCTGTAACAACTGTGTGAGCTTGCTATTTCTGTAAGGAATGTGAGAATTCTTCTGAGCTAAAGCTGTAATGACATCTCCTAAACAGGAAAGAGATCGGTTGATATGCTGTGCCTCTTTCAGTCTGTCTCCAGTGGCTTCAGATTTATCCACCCTCTCACTGCCAGCAAGGTCCACCAAATGCAGGCAACTCCGAATTGCGCTGCCTGAAACGTCTTTACCATGCACGTGCACTGTCAACACACTGCACACAAAATTTGTTATGGTCAATACTAGGAGAAATCTAACAGACCATAAGGCTACCAGGAGATTTATAGTTAGCAACCTGTGAGAGCGGCTGCTTCTTTGGTTCATTGCTGTTGCGCTAAATGCACGATTCTTATCACCCAATTTCATCAGATCAAGAACATCAGCAGTAGATTGCACAGGAAGCATTTTGGCATCAGGAAGGCTCAGCAAGCCATTGCCTGAACAACTCCTAATTTCTAATGTGCTCTCGTAGATAAGAATCAACAAGCCAGTAAGAGAACCACTTTTTCTTTTGATAAAAAAGAAAAAATTAAAACCAAATAAAAAATGCAAAAGGAAGGATATTTTATGTTCGATGCATCTTCTGCTAGAAGGTCACGAACTTGCTCGTTATAAATTTCAACCATCTGAACTTGAATCTCATATTTTACATCTGCCCTGATATTAGATATTTGAAATAGATCATTCAGAGCCATGTAATTGATTCCCATGTCTTTACTTGATCCATTTGCTGGGCCGCACTGTCATGCAGAACGTATATGCAAGTTTATTAAGTCCAGCTAAATCAGAATTTTCAGGAATCACGTAATAGGAGCACTAGTAAAAGGAATCTAATCAAAAAACATACCATGGTGTGCGTTTTACCGGATCCTGTTTGACCGTAGGCAAATATGCATACATTATAACCGTCCATGACAGATCGAATCAAAGCTTGGGTTTCCCTGTATACTTCATCTGCATAGTTCTAAGGTCAGGAATGATGTTCATGCACAGAACCTTTAGATAACTATAAATGGTGAATGGATTACCCTGTGTCGCAGTTGGGCCAAAAACTTTGTTAAACTGAAATATTTTGCGTGTGTTTTGTTGTTTAAATGGATCAATAACTATCATTGAGCCATCATTTCCAATGTAGTCTATTGTACATTTTGATTCCTCATTGAACATTGGCTTGATCCTGCAAAATACTCGGATATTTCCTGAAAAAAAAATGAAGTGAGCCATTTTAACTGTCATAAAATATGTCAGTCTATGATGCAAACGTACCTCTTAATTCTTGAAGCACGTTATACAGCTGCCGATTTTCTTCAACCGCTTGATGATACACATGAGCAGCCGCAGTTAGCCCTTGAATCTGGATTCCTAAACCAAAGTGAAGAAAGATTTTGCAAATTGAGAATATAAAACTTAAACAGCTTGAGATTTTACATGCCGAAACCTCTCCAAACGAATTCAAATTTGCTTCTCCAAATGGGGCTGAAGGGGATTTAAAGAGGAATAAAACACCTATAATACATTTATTCCGCTTTTGACACACAAAATGCTGGAAAAGTAGCCATTTTATTCCTAGGGCAAAGTGAAAATATTAAAAAAGTTGTCAGATCTACTTTTTCCATTTATGCTAAAGTAAACTGTTCCACCCTGTAGCATGGAGTTTTATTCTGGATTAGAGTTCGTAAGGAGAAAGTTAACCCATCTGATCTGGGTTAACTTTCCAACCAAACACAACTGAGGATAACTACCAAAAAAGAAAAGGAAAGACGCAACCTAACGATTACACATCGTCTGTGGAGCACAAACTTTAAAAACTCACCTAAACTCTGTATGCTGATGTCCCATGGATGCATCAAAATTCAGTATTCCATGCTTTCAAGTTTTAAAACTGGAACCAGTTTGATGTCAAATGGTTTGTTGCTTACCTAGTTGTGAAAATCATTTTGAAATTGGGTCTGCTGCGTTGTGAATTCAGCCCTGGTGTTTAATAGCATAGTCTTGAGCTCCTGCAAAGTCAGTGGAAGGCTTAAGTAACAATCCATTTAATATTCGGTCAAGCAAATGAAAGATTGATGCTGACCGGCAAAAGTAAGTTCATTGTTCTAAAAGCAAACAATCAGGAAACTGGAATTAAAACCTCGAAGAACAGTGTCAGAAAGGGGTGACTATGTTTGTTCTCATGCTCTGATGGAAACATTTTCAGACATATGATCTTACTTAAGTTAGCTGCATATAATAATTGAGAAAAAATAAAGGACTTAAAAGAAGGAACAAGTTGTTCAAGCAGAGAGCTTTATTCCTTAGCCCTCGACAAGCTAAAAAAAGTCCTCTTACCATATCCTAATAAAATATCATGTTTGGTTGATAACTTATTTAGTTTGTAGTCTGCACAAGTGAAGTGGAGTTGGAGCTCACCTTGCACGCTAATACTATGTGCAAAAGGACCTCCTAGTTTTTAGAGGGGGAAAAAAGAAACTGTAAATAAAATCCTTATCAGCAGGCTCACTGACCAAGATTTGTTGTCTGCTATCAACTATACTTGAAAGGCAACATTTTATCTCCAAAAAATCTTTCCACAAGTGCCCAGCAACCACAGAAGGATTACTGAATAAATGGGCACCCCTTCCACCTGAACAATTTGTTCTCTTTTTATGCTAGAAAACTCGAAATAAATCTGCATTACGTGGACCATAGAGCGAACTTCTTTGAATCACCTAAAGGTAATCCAATTGGTCAAGACCTAGGACATTGCTAGTCATGCCTTGTTTGGGGTTGGAGGTTAAAAAAATTGTCTGGGTTGTGCCCAGCATGATACAAGACATTCTTGGCCAAATACAGACCACTCCTAGTCCAACTTAGGACTAGCTCAAAACTAAAAATTATATTATATAATACTTAATTTACCTCAACATATATTGATTGATTGATTATTCAGGACTAAGAGGCTATTTTTTTTTTAATCTCATCACTTCTATGTTGTAAGAGACATAGGAAACACACGAGTAGGGCATAACTTATTCCTCTTTTTTCCCCTTTCTTTACTTTTTTTACACTGGGAGTGGAGATAGCATGATTACTTTGTTTTTCAAAACCGATTTTTGGACCTACAAGACCATCTCATGGGTCAATTTTTGGAAGACAGAATTGCCTTAACAATCTTCCAAACTAGAAAATAGCTCGACAATATTACACTTGTTTATATATTTCATTCCAGCAATCGTGATATACAGTGCACTTACCTAAAAAGTGGCATTTACTACATAAAGAATGGCCAGTGCTTCACTCATACCATGAATTCCAGTAGGAAAAAGTACACCTATCTATTGGAATTCAATTGCAACCTCTCACCCAGAACATATTGGATATTAATGAACTTCACCGATAAGTGTGATCTTGAATATACATAAAAAATCTTGGAAGTAAGGCATTAGTTGAAGGTTGAAGGAGTCACTTTCTATAATAAAGCATCTCTGAGACTCCATGCAAAGCAATCTTCTAAGCAAATCATCAAGTTGAAAGTAAAATTAGACATTTTCATGACAATCCTTATAGCAACTGGCCATTTCTAATTTCAAATAATGGGCAAAAAAAAAAAAATCCACTCACCATGACTTTCAACTCCCACTATCTAAAGGAGGCTAGTAGTATTCCTACGTCAAAAGTGATTATAGCTGATCACTTAATCTGGTCCAATGAGCATCACATATTCTCATTAACTAAGCCTGTTATGTGAACTCATAAGAAACAGTATGTCATAAGAATGGAGTTATGAAGTGTTAGTATGAGCTCTTTTAGGAAATCTATGTCATGGAAAAGGAGTTATGGAGATCAATTTTAAGTGTCCAACCTTACATGTGACGAGAATATGTGGACATGGGATACAAGTTGCCAAACATGTGATGAAGGCTCATATACTAGTATAGATGGTCTATACAGCAAAAAAAAAAAAAGACAATCATATGGACAAACCTTTAATCATGGAACTCATAGGTTGAAACATCTACCTAGATCAAAGGAATACTACTATGACCTCATGCAATTTGCAACCCAAAGGTCATGATAGCAATTGTCAAAAAGCTATTATCCACACACAGCAGTATTCAACTGCACTATCACACTAAATTCCCTTATTGCAAGAAGCTGATCGATATATATCTTTCCTAATGATATTTATCAAAGTCAAACTAACTAAGAGGCTAATATATTAGATACAAAACAGAAACCAGATCCCAAGACATTAAAAATTGTATAAATGGCCCATTATAACCAGGAAAGTCAGTGATAGTGAACTAGCTAGGAATACAAGGAAGAAAAATTAGGAAGCCCACCTTCAAGAATAATATGAATATGTATTGAGCACATTACAATATTGAATCTTTAAAATGTATCTTATATTATCCTTTGAAAGTTGATGATACTACTAACAGGCCAGTTAAAGACAATCTTGAATCAAATTGTTCCAATCTGACTCAAAGCTAAAACTAACTATAAGACTTCTATGATAGAAGATTAGCCAAAAAGAAATCTACACTACATTTCATATAGGATTAACCAATAATATGTCCACCACATGATAAACTGTGACAAGCATTCAGTAAATTACACTACTTGGGTGGCAAAATGGGGTTAGCATATTTTTTCTTACTGTGGGAAATACATATTGATATATTAAGTATTCACACTATGTGCAAGATGGAAAAGTATTTTTGGGCATCTGTACTTCAGAATACAATTGGAAAAGCATCATAAATACTGAAAACTTCTAAATAGAATGTACACAAGTACTCAAGTAGCTTACCATTAGTTTGCTTTCTTGTGTTTCCAAGAGATTCCAGTGATAGCAGTCAACTTTCCCCAAGCACAATTTACATCGCTGCCAAATAATAATAATAATAATAACAACAACCTTCTACTGGATGAGCGAGCAAGTACCAAAGACAAATTTGACAACTTTAGTAAAATATTTACATGGAAGAACAAAGAAAAGAATAATGTAGATCACAATGCCGCTGTATGAAAATTAGTTTCTTACTTTTAAACAAACAAATATTATCCAAAACTCATTTTGACATCTTAAGCATCTTATGGTCAATAGTGAGATTGAGATGTCATAAGTGATATTTAGTATATTGATGAATTACTTAGTATGCTATATAGGAATGGAGCATAAATGTGTGTGCTCATTTGTAACATTTACTGAGATTCTAATAGTATATACATCCGCAACTAAAATTTGATGGCCTATTATAACCCATTAGGGCCAATGAACCCCACCTCAACAGTCAAAAGTCAAAACTCTTCCAAAGTGCAGCTCTCAAAGAGCTATCTATTTTTTACTGATGGTGTTTTATCACATCCATAAATTAGGTCATGATAAATTGTGCATGAAGCTCAATAAATTGTCATGAAGTTTGCTCAACATCTTTTGAACAATGTAATGGCACAATTTAGGCTAAATTCTTACCCAGACTTTGCTACTTATACTTTGATAAGAGTGAATCTATAATATGACTTTTTTATACATAAGTTTGATGTTTCTCTAGAGTTATAATTTGAAATTTGATGTTTCTTGTTCATATTTGTTAAACATAAATAGTGTAAAATATTTCCATGTCTGCCCTTTTGTAAGTTTCATAATTAGGGAAGCACCATATGGTTCATTTTTGATATAAGGGTAAACGGATCCTCAAAAGTGATGGTCCAGCAAAGAAGTTTTACATCACGACACTTTTCAAGTTTGTGTGCAGACTTTGTTCCTATCACCGCTGCATCTATAGTCTTATTTGCAAGATCAACGTGATAATAATATACCAAATAATTGAATGTCTCTTAAAGCTCTTCATACCTTTAGTGATTTTTCCAACCCATCCTTATGTATAGGTAGTTGCCATCCTTTTGAGGTATTCCCTTTTGAATAGAGAATAGATATTTGATCCCTAAGCTTTGGTAGATTTCACTATGGATCCTTCTGCCTTGTAAATTTTTCCCTTTAGCATTCCCTTGTGGTTAACATTCATCCTCTCTAAGGGAAAATCCGAGTTTCACCACTGGAGTTCGCTAAAAGTGTGTTGAACTGATCATAAAGATTATTTTGATGGTCGAGCGTTGACCTAATGCTGCATTCTCTTTCTAAGTGTTGCTTCTTGCTACATAATCTATCATCTCAATCTTTCTTTAAAATCAACATCTTTTAGCAAAGCAAATTTCCCCAGTTCATATGATTATAGTGGGATATGTGTCTAATTTCTGTTGCATTGGTCAGCTATCATATATAAATTAGTTACTTCACTTAAACCCAGCATATTTATGCAGATTACAATGAGAGCAAATCTATACTTTAAACATAATACCTAAAAGAAAATTTTGCCCAAATATTAAAAGTCAACATTTTTGGTATTTCCTCACCATCTATGTCATAAGAGGAACACATCGATTGTTAATAAGCTTCTTATTACAATTTCTATCTATGTAATCTTTTGCTTCATTTTTTCTAAATATTCAACACAAATGTGTGCCACACTCCTAGCAACACCACCATAGCCCTTAAATATCCATTACAAATGCAAATAGAATGTTTATGGTTCTTCGGCACTTCTCTTAACATGACCAACTCAATTTATAACACAAGCATTAGGAGCAGTGTCCTGTATAACAGTTGACCAAAACTCAAAATCAAGTCTCCATATATCAATTACCAAAGATGTCTGAACATAAGTTTTCAGATCTTGCAATAGCTAGATTCTAGATCAAGGTTTTTAAATAACACATTATGCCATTAAAATAGAACCACACTAAATCTATTAGCGATACTCATAAAGATAATAATGGCTGTAAGGGGTGAAAGTGGATCAGATAAATCCCATCCAGATACATTTTTGTATCTAAAACTATCCAAATATGGATGCAAATGTGAATATCTATATTTATCAAAAAAAATAAATACATATATTGATAGATAATTATCTGATCTACATCCAGATATCCAGTTATGCTTGTTATCCCATTTAATTTTATATCACAACCAAGAACTTAAAAAAAAATCAATAACCATATTAGAATGATATCGAGTTAGTTTGTTATCTTTTACTTAGCAATATCTTTGACTTGATGGTCATAAAGTTTAACTAACGACTTATATCTTAATTTATATCCGCACTTTCAATATCTAATTTATATACATATTAGTTTTGAACAAATATAGAAATTAATTTATGTACCCAACTAATATCTCAATCCGCATCCATATTCCCCAAACAAAAATGGATATAGCTGTAGATGCATTAATATCCGATCATTTTCAATCTGTTTTTAGCCCTAACAAATGCTATTTGCCTCCAAAGGTCGCTTTTAAGGTATCTATACTAGAATAATCACTATTTTAGCGGCTTCATAACAAAAAATATGAGCAATAGTAGAAAATAACAGTGTTATCTTTCAATTCACTTTCATCAGATAAATTTTTTTTTGACCATACCATCACCTTTAGAGGGAAATTTGATGCAAAAAGGAATGAAATTTCAAATTTTTTATATAGAGAAAGGTACAAGTGAGAAAAGGGCTTTAAACTATGTTATAGCAAAACATTATAATGCCAAATAATGTGTTGTAATTGCCATTATCTTTTTCCTCTGTTATATATATGTAATGAAAAAATGGGCTGCCAAATAATTGATAACAGCAGTTATGATGGTTATAACACCTGTCGTTAAAATCTTCATATGAATGACAAAATTGTACTAAACTCTCATTTATACAGATCTTCATGATGGTTTTATACTGAGATGTTTTGATCATTATATCATTGCTTCACTTACAATGAAAAAATCATCTAATTAGTGCACAAAATGCATAATGAAAAGAAGTGCAAACCAAATGATCAATTATTTAATCGGCTTTATTAAAGTCAAACTTTGCTTTTATTAATAGCTGAAACAGATGAAAAAAATTTCCTAAGCTATTTAGTTGCATGCTTTATACTTTCTCCTATCTTCATCAGCTTACACAAATCACAATATTAACAAATCTCTTTCCATAAAAGGAGGGCTCGGAAAGTCCTCACATTTTTAAGCATTCCAAATTCATGTTAGCTTTCTAAAATAGTTTTATCCCACGACAAGCATTGACACAAGCTAAATAGGCAACCAATAAAGGGAAAATAAACTGTTACACATTTCAATCAATTTAAAAGCACAAACTCAAAAGTCTTCAAACTCATCAAAACCATATCCCAAAATAAGCATGGACCTGACGTAAAGCAGCTTTGACATTTTAAAGAAATATTTTTACTGTCGAAGCCCTATTAAAAAGAGTTTCATCCTATATATGCAATGTCTACAAATGATATGACTACCCCAATCCGAAATAATTTTGCAATAATTGATGTGACCTACATGCAGCTATGCTAAGATGGAAGGTTCATTGAAAAATGAAAAATGAAATACCTTGTGATCTTGAGTTGTTGCCAGACCATTGATTGCCATAGTCCCTTCCAACATGAGGTCTTGTAGATTCAATTTCAACTATATTTAGAATAGCATCGAAGATGCTTTGAATTAGAATTCCAATTTTATGGCATGGATTTCAACAAATATAAATAATTATAATAAAATAAATCACACAAACCAACTTATGCAATTTCAATTATGTGTATCTGGTCTGGTTTCAAAAATGAAAAATGGAAAGCAGTTTACATATGCTTGAACCATGCAGCAAATGTCAGCAGAAGTTGAAGCAATGAACAAGAAATAAGCAAGCATGCATTGTGTTAAAATGGAAAAGTTCAGCAATAGAAGCACATTTTTATTGAAGACTTCTTGTTAGTAGCCACTTCTTCATGTTCAACACAGTCTTCATTTTCCCCTAAATTAAAAACCTCATTTAAGTAGAAAGCGTTTTTTGGAAATCATTTATTATTTGGATATACCGCTGTCAAAATCTCAATTAAACAAAACTGGGCCTTTTCAGAATTTCCACATCAATATACGTATGTATCTTTTGGCTTCTGCAGCACCAGTCATGAAAGATTGAGATCATAAATGTGCCATTAATTCAACATGCACATCCATCAAGATGACAAGATTAGCCAGAAGGAAGCATTAATTCAACATGGATTGGGAAGAAAAGCAAGTGTATTATGTAAAACATCTCCATAAGCAACAAGATTTTCATGCTTTCTATGACCATGTTTTCATGTGAAAGACAAGAAAAAGGTGCAAACAAGGGTACTGGTCAATCTGCGGCCCCTCTCGGCTTGTTTTCCGGTAGGCTTAGTACTTCTTGTATGAGCTATAGCATTTTAATGAATTTCGCCTGCATTAATGGGTGCCAATTGGCTGAGTTGGTAAGGTCTCTTCTGTTGGATGTTGACTTGAGAGACCTAAGCTTCATTCTACCCTCAACCCCCATCCTAGTTCTC
Organism: Calamus simplicifolius; assembly: GCA_900491605.1. Lineage (NCBI taxonomy): Eukaryota > Viridiplantae > Streptophyta > Magnoliopsida > Arecales > Arecaceae > Calamus > Calamus simplicifolius. The sequence continues at coordinate 139,036 of UESW01004982.1, read as the reverse complement.
CCAAAAAAAAAAGAAAGAAAGAAAGAGCTTTTGTAGCTGAATTAGACAGTGTACTGCAATTTTGGTCTCATTTTACTAGTTTACAGTTACTTCATTCAATGAACTGAGGTAAGGTGGACTGCAGTACTTAATTTAAGGTAAAATCTCTTAGTTATTCTCTATAAAGTAGAATTTCATGTACCCATTAATGCAGAAAAACAAGATCCAAAAAGAGTGTCTCATGGCAAGATATCATATCAGATACTGGCCTCCAATCCACTAGGTTCCATATTTTTTCCACAAAATGATAACTCAAAAGTTTTTGTGATCAACACATGCAACATAACATGTACAAGGCAATGCACAAGAGTAACCTGATAACCTGGAAACTAGGTATATCCCTGATTGCATTTTCATATTTTGCTCCCTAAATTATGTAAAATTGCTCCATCTTTGCATGTCTCTCGTTAAAAGGAAAAATTTAAAAAAAATACGGAAAGCACACTCCAGATGCTAGGATGATGGTGGCAAGCTTTATTTCTTCCCTTTCAACAATGTCACGACAAAAGATAAGGCTTGCTGAAATTTTGACTTCATGCATGGGATGCAAAACACTGGATAATTTCAAATTTTCAAGTAGTCATTTACTGCAGATTCCACTGACGCACACGCAGAATGGAGATTAAGACAATAAGCTAGGGCATTACTCATTTCTACCAGATTTTTCATGCAAATCTAACTCCTTTGATTTGAAAACACTAAATGATGCATTTCATAAGGTCCAAAAAGGAAGAGCTTATGTAAAATCAAACTACTGTGACATATTTAGCATTATTTGCATGCACCTGTTTCTAACTCCTTTGATTTGAAAACACTAAATGATGCATTTCATAAGGTCCAAAAAGGAAGAGCTTATGTAAAATCAAACTACTGTGACATATTTAGCATTATTTGCATGCACCTGTTTCTCCTCTAGACAACTCGACATGATTTCGATAAATAACTTGAGTGGATCCTGCAAGAATATCCCAAAAAAAATTAAACAAATGAATTTTTTGATGCAACTAAAGTAGACAATATCCTTATCATTAAGCATTACCTTTCCTTCCTGATTCCATGATTTGAGAAGGTTTTCACTGATGTTCCCATTTGAATTGAACATATAATCAGATAGCAATCTCAAAAGCAAATCCATTGCATCTGAATAACCACATGGAAGAAATATCAAATCAAGAAACAAAAAGATTATCATAGCACTACCTATGATCTTCATGAATACACCTGCGTACATCTCAATCCATCACAAAGTCCACTCTATCAAATCTCGCATACAGTGCCTTGAATCAACCAAAATAGGGATGATGTATGATGTAAAGTTTCAGACATCTTATAACAACGAAAGACCAAACTAAGAAGACCAACTAGAAGGTATTATTTGGATTTTTGATTTTTTGTAAGCATCCATATTCTACATCATACACAAACAGTGTGGGACTAAACAAACTCGCACAAATCCTCACATACTCCTAATCTGGTCAAAACCAATCACAAGGCTAAGGATCCAAATCTAGTCATATCCAACCTATGGTCAGCCCTAAAAGGGCTAGCGTTGCCGTGTCCCCTAATCATGCATGGGCTATGGGCTGGATCCTTCTCCATACCATTTGTAAGAATCCAAAATCTCACCTGAAATGTCTTGCCAGAAGGTACTATTTGGTATCCTTGGAGATCAACCTGGCAATATAAGATTAAACATATATTCGCATGGACCCTCATGCAGCCGATTAAAAGATCATATTCTAACATCTCAAGCATTACTGCACTTTGAATTTAGGCTTCCTATGCACGTCATTAGTTACAGTTACTTATGGTTTGGGCACTAAGCCTGTATAGGAGGTTCTCTTGTATTTCTTGTATTTGCCTATCTGAAATGGATTGGTCCGCCTTATATCTCAGAGATGGAACAAATAAAGTCACTTGGAAGTTATGCCTAATATCATTTTGATAGTAGATATTCAAATAAATCAACAGCATTCTTCGTACAGCACAAACCTTCACTCTTTTGATTCTCATTCTGCATGGATTGTTGTTTCTCAGAAATGGATAACATGTCCAAATGTCTACAAGAGACCAGGCCTGATGAGATGGTCTGTGACCGCATCCTGCCAGCGGATTGCGGAAGAACTGGGGATTTAGCATGCTTCGAAGGCCCATTCCCTCCATAACACTGCTTCCATTCATGATAAGATTTCAAGGCCAGAACACAGTCTACAACTTTTGCTGCCGATCCAGCCTCCAGAGTATCCTGTAGAAAGAAAACCACTGTGTGACAAGGCCACCGAAGAATATAGAGTAGAAAGCAACGCAAGGGTTAGTCTCGGTTTTGGTTTCTCACCCTTTCGAGATCTGATGCCTCAAAGCTTGGCAGCTTCAGTTCCTCAACAGCAACCAGGAAGTTGCGTACATTTTCAAAGTACTGATAAGCAGGCAAAGGTTGGCTGTCCCATGCGGTGCCAGTCGATGGATTAGCGACAACCTTGATGTAAGGCCAAACCAAATCCAGTTAGATCCCATGATCAAAGAGAACCGGAAAGCACAAAGAAGCAAGCCGAATCAAGAACTATGGCACACTACTTTAGCAACAGCACCCGGCTGGATCCTGTTGACGGTGTTGCAAAGTATGAGACCACTCCTCAGGCAAGAGATAAATTCTTGCTCCGAAGGCTGTGGAGGCAATCCGAGAGGTCCTGCCATGGACTCGAGCCAACTGGCGGCTTGGAATCGTCTACCCGCTGCCAAAAGAAGAACAAGAATCGGTTATGTCAGACTGAAGGCAACGAAAACCCAGAACTCCTGCCAAAAGTCGAGGGATCAAAGTACGAAAAGAGAACCCGTAAAGATTTAAAAAAAGAAAAATATCTAATTACAAAAGATCTGGAAAAGGATAAACCCCAAGCCCAAGTCAAGAAACAAAAAGGGCATTTGAGCACAAAAATCACCGAAAGATTAAAAATTTATCGAAACCAAAGAGATCCGAGTTCAAGATTCCATAAAAAAGGACCCTTTTTCCAGCAAAGAAATCCGGATACGACTGCAAATAAACATCGAAGCCCTATCAAAACGAAACCTTTAGATAGTGATCATCCAAAGAGAAGGAAGGAAGAGAGAGAGACAAAAGAAAAGGCCGGCAAAAAGAACAAAGAAAGATACGGAGTTCGATAGGAAGTGGCGAACCAGCTTCTTCCGCCTTTCTTGATGCTAAACGACCATCCCGGAAGGAAACTCGGCACGGCTCCTCCATTCTTCCCACCCCCCACACCTCTACTGCTTCTGCTGCTGATTCTTGACCCCCGAAAGAGAGAGCGAGGGTGTGACGAGGAGGGAAGGGAGAGAGAGCAAGGGTGGCAAAGGAGTGGAAGGGGAGAGAGCGATCGGCGGCTGAGGGGATCCGAGAAAAATAGTAACGTTACAGCAAGGGAAAGAGGCGGAGGAGCAGGCCTTTTAAATTTGAACCCGTAGGCCCCTCGTGCAGGCAGCCGTTGATGTTTGGACACTGGCCCTTCATCACAGGCCTTTACCATCGGACGGACCATATGTTTTCTAGAAGATTATGTCAAATCTCGCCAGTGGGAAATGCTCAATTGATAAAACCCTGGTAATTAATTGCTCGATAACCTAATATCATAACTCATTAACATAAAACTGATATTTAATTCTTAAAAAATTATTATTAGGATTATATAATATAATAAAAAACTATCATGCACCTAATTGACCAGAAACAAGGATTTTTGCTAATTTTAAGAAAGAATAACTTAATTGCACACTTTACCTTAATTAAATATTATAATATAGTAAATGCTTTGCGGAGTTTCTATTTGTACAGCAAAAATTACTCTACACCTTTCAAATCTTTTTTAAAAAATTAATTCCTAAATTACTATTAAAATTCTCTTTCCCCTTCTTCATATGCTGTAGCCTCCTCGGCTTTTCTTCCTTTTTCGTTCGCTCCAGCGGCCCCCTTTTTTGGGCACCGATTTCTTCTTAATCGAGGAGGGGGAAGGGAGGTGCCGGAGCAAATGAAAAAGAGGAAAAAGCCGGAGAGGAAGGGATGCCAAAGTAAATCGAGAGTGAAGGAAAGATCAGTCGAAGCAAACAGAAAAGGAAAGGAAGCTGGGGTTTATCGAAGCGAACTTAAGGAGGGAGGGGATTCGTTGGAGCGAATGGGGAAAGGGAAAGCAGAGGGGCCGGAGGGGCTGTCAAAGCAAATGAGGAAGAAAGAGAAAGCGGAAGGAAAGCGATGGTTTTAAGGATAGTTTAGGAATTAAATTTTTTAAAAAAATTTGAAAGGTGTTCTGAGCAATTTTTACAATGCAAATAAAAGCTTCGTTGGTAAAACCCTATTGGGACCAAATATTTTTTAGGAGATTAGGTCAAATCTCATTAAGAAGAAATGCTCAATCGGTAAAACCCTAGCGATTAATTGCCCGACAACCTAAAATCAAAACTCATTAACACAAAGGCAACATTTAATTCTAAAAAAAATATTATTAGGATTATAGAATATAATAAAAATCTATCATGCACCTAAATTGTCCGAATACTAAGGAATTTTGCTAATTTTGAGGAAGAATTACTTAATTGCCGCACTTTATCTGAATCAAATATCACAATATGATAAATTCTTCACTGTCCAAGTTTTAGGAAATGCTTGCAAATTAGGTAGATGAAAGATGTTCACGGGTATAAATCGAAGTCGAGCAATCACGTGATACTCCTACCTGCAATATATGATGAATTTTCTTTCATGCAAAAACCTGAGTTTAATTAACACTTAGCATTATTCATATCATTTTAAGTCAAACTTTTTCTATATTTTTCTAGAATATAACTTTCTAAGGATGAAATGACGCAGGCATGTAGAATAATCCTATATGCCGATGCAAAAACTTGTGCTTATCTTCGATTATTTTCTCTCTTCTCGATCGTGGAAGAACTTCACAACTTTAAAAGGAATGTTCTTGTACCTACTATTTATACCCGAATAGAAGGGTTGACTTATATATAATTTGTTATTTATCATATGGATATTAACATGAATAACAAAAGCCTATAATGGTTAAATGTTTCCTTTCAATATCCTATTCTTGGGTCACCGTATCAAATACAATCACTCTTGCATTAAATTCAGCTATGGATGAATTTATTATTTTGTCTTTTTTAAAAAATTAATTCCTAAATTACTATTAAATCCTCTTTCCCTTTCTTCATATGCTGTAGCACTTTTTTTCCTTTTTCGTTCGCTCCAGCGGCCCCCTTTTTTGGGCACCGATTTCTCCTTAATCGAGGAGGGGGAAGGGAGGTGCCGGAGCAAATGAAAAAGAGGAAGAAAGCCGAAGAGGAAGGGGTGCCAAAGTAAACCGAGAGTGGAGGAAGGATCCGTCGAAGCAAACAGAAAAGGGGAGGAAGCTGGGGTTTGTCGAAGCGAACTTAAGGAGGGAAGGGATTCGTCGGAGCGAATAGGGAAAGGGAAAGCATAGGGGTACCGGAGGGGCTGTCAAAGCAAATGAGGAAGAAAGAGAAAGCGGAAGGGAAGCGATGGTTTTAAGGGTAGTTTAGGAATTAAATATTTTAAAAAAATTTGGAAGGTGTTCTAAGCAATTTTTACAATGCAAATAAAAGCTTCGTTGGTAAAACCCTATTCGGGACCAAATATTTTTTAGGAGATTAGGTCAAATCTCATTAAGAAGAAATGCTCAATCGGTAAAACCCTAGCGATTAATTGCCCGACAACCTAAAATCAAAACTCATTAACACAAAGCCAACATTTAATTCTAAAAAAATATTATTAGGATTATAGAATATAATAAAAATCTATCATGCACCTAAATTGTCCGAATACTAAGGAATTTTGCTAATTTTGAGGAAGAATTACTTAATTGCCGCACTTTATCTGAATCAAATATCACAATATGGTAAATTCTTCACTGTCCAAGTTTTAGGAAATGCTTGCAAATTAGGTAGATGAAAAATGTTCATGGGTATAAATCGAAGTCGAGCAATCACTTGCTCCTACCTGCAATATATGATGAATTTTCTTTCATGCAGGAAACCTGAGTTTAATTAACACTTAGCATTATTCATATCATTTTAAGTCAAACTTTTTCTATATTTTTCTAGAATATAACTTTCTAAGGATGAAATGATGCAGGCATGTAGAATAATCCTATATGCCGATGCAAAAACTTGTGCTTATCCTCGATTAATTTTCTCTCTTCTCGACCGTGGAAGAACTTCACAACTTTAAAAGGAATGTTCTTGTACCTACTATTTATACCCGGATAGAAGGGTTGACTTATATATAATTTGTTATTTATCGTATGGATATTAACATGAATAACAAAAGCCTATAATGGTTAAATGTTTCCTTTCAATATCCTATTCTTGGGTCACCGTATCAAATACAATCACTCTGCATTAAATTCAGCTATGGATGAATTTATTATTTTGTCTTTTAAGTCTTCCCATTTTAGTTAGCTTATAATTTGAGGAGTTATATCCTTTTAGTGCCTAAGTCTTAGTTCATTGCATCATATTTAATCTTTCTTGCTAAGTTTATTTCTAGCTTAGGTAGAATTCTTCTGGCATCCAAATCTTAATTCATTGCATCAAATTTGATTATCCTCACATTTACTCATATTTAAATGAATTGCTCCTTTATCACTCCATTATATGGCTTGGAATATGAGTATATAGTATCAAATTTATTTCCATTTGAAAAAGGAAAAAATCACAACCTGTGCATCACTTGAGCTATAAATTTGTTAGCTGTTATTGTTGCAACTTTCATTAGGTTTTAAAGTGTGATAAATGGATTTAAAATCACTATAAAACTAAATATTAATGATAAAAATTTTGATGACCAAAGAGATTTCATTAGCAAAAATATAACTCTCACGATGAATATTAGCTTTCGTCACACAACTTGTGTCGGTGAAGTTTTAATAATTTTTGAAAAATTTGTCACTAAGAGTATGACGCCAATTATTGCCATATTGAGATTTTGGTGATGATCTTTATCATATCGTGATAAAAAATTATCATCAATAATAATTCATAACTTTTGAGATGAAATATCTTGCATCAATAAATATTTATAATTTTGAAGATATAATTTTTTGTCACTTATTCTTTTCTCATGTCAAAAAAATAGAAGTTATCTATAATTATTGTTAGTGAAAAAAATGATAATATCACCAATGATTGCAATTTTAGCGATGAAAATAGGATATTACTAAGTGATTTTTTAGTTACCAAAACTATTTTATAGACAATTTTTGCCATTAAAATTTAATTTTCCTTTTTTACTTGTTGTAATGTATCCATTTTGAATATACAATAAAACTAGGCACATAACAACAACTTCACATGATCAACATAGATTTAAATAAAATAGTATACATGTCTTACTAGTACGTAGATTCATAGAAGAAAATAAAATTTTTCTTTCAAGATCTTACCAAGAGTTACATAAGATCTTTACAAACTCTCCTTAGTGTAGCATGAAATATCTCCATAGAACTTCACATTGCAAAGCCCTTCTAAGTGCACTCATGCTATTTTTGCACAAATCTTATGTCTAGCTTCAAGATTAAATCCTATAATATAGGCGATGGCTTCCCTCTGCTTCTTAAAATTTCATAACCCATAAAACCTCTTAAAATTCTATAACTCCTTCATGATTATTATGACCTTTAGAATTATATAATACATATCATAATGCATTCAATATTTTAAAATTCTATAACTCCATGATTATTATGACCTTTAGAATTGTATATCATATATCATATGAGTCCAACCTTTTAAAATTTTGTAGCTCATTTGTGATTAGAATGACTCATAGAATTTCTATAAGTCATAATAGGAAATCTCATAAGTGATCATTTGTAGGTTAAAAGATTTATTATGACTTTTATATGACTTTTGGGCTTTTAAGTCTCTCTTCGTAGTGAGAGAAAGAGAATGTTGCATGAAACCTATTAAAGAATTCCTTTTATAAGCCAAATTTTAATCGAATCAAATTATAAGATAGCTTGATGACTGTAACCATGTTCATCAACAAGCTTTAGCTTATTATCAAAGAATGAGATTGTTGTGACTCATAACATAGTATTTTACATGATAGTCCCTCTATCACTTAATATTTCATATAAGCCAATAAGATTAGACCATTAAAAGCATTATAATTCTTTAGCTTATGTGTGTGTCTCATTACAATATTGGACCATTGAAACCTAATTTAGAAAATATTTTAAAAAAAGATAAAGCCTTTGTCTATATAAAAATATTAAGTAAAATTTTTTTTTTAAGGTTGTGATTAAATTTTAGACTATAAAGAATTTGGAGTACTATCACCCTCTAGTAATAATTTCTATAATTAATATGATCTCTATATAATATAATCTAAGGATGGAAATATCATCTAACGATTATAGTAATTACAATGTATCCATGAATATAATATGCATTTGATAAAATTAACTTTATCATAATGAGTATTGGTTCTATAGGGCATACAAGTCTTTTAACTTTGTTTCTTATTTTATTGATCTCTCCTATGACTTTCCTCCCAAAGGGGTACATTATGTGGGATATTATGCTCATATTTAAGTATAATATTGATGGTGAACAATGCGGATGATATAGGCCTTGACTAGCATTATATATCTAGATGATAACTGTTTAATTGAAAATTTTTGATATTTTTTAAATCAAAATCTCAATAGCAGATGCAATATTATGAATTGCATTGGTGATATTAGCCATTATATTTATATAAAAAATTAGCGATGAGTAAAAATAATTTTTAAAATTACATTAAATTGATGATGAAATTATGTTTATCATAAATAGAATATTTGGGTGACAAAATTTATTAGTCATGGAACACAACATTTAGTAATTATATTTGACTTACTAAAAAATTTCTTAATATTTAATGCTAATTTTTTTCACTATATTCTTATCACAAAAGTAATGTTTTTGGTAATGAAATCTATTCGTTACAATGTTTAATATTAGTGACAAAATGTGACTCACCGCACATTTAGCTTTATATTCATTGATGAAATATTTTGGTCACCATATGTTTACTACAAATACAATATTTTAGTAACTTATTTTGTTTATTACTAAATTAATATTTCATGACATAATTAACTTTTGCATCAAATGAACTTTGTGTGTGAACCCATCAATTAATCTTTTATTGATGAAGACATATCCTTTAATAATGACATTATTTATTTTTGGTTATCAATAATATCATCATAAAATTATAATATTTTTGACAATGGGTTTGTTTACGTCACTAAATATTAATCTTTAGTGATGAAAAATATATCATACTGTGACAAAATTTTCTTTTCTTATGATAAAATATATCATCCTAAAATATTTTACCTTTTGTGAAGATTATTTCTTTATTACTTACAGCATATATTTGGTGACAAAATATTTGTTTTGTTACTATATGGTTTTAGCAACATACTTTTCATAATGGGCATCATGATGATTTTTTTCATCACTAAAAATTTTGGTGACAAAATCAATTTTCTCTACACTGATTTTATCATATAAATATTTTTTTTTGCTATAGTGAATAATATGATGTGGGTATCCAATAATGTTTTGTAAATCATTACATGTATATTTATATAATTAAAGAAAGGATTTCACTATAAGTTAGAATCTTCAGTTTACTTGAAACAAATAAAACTATATTAGTTCTAATAATGCAATGCACACATTCACCAATTTTAAAATATTTATTTAAGAAAAATTATTTTTAAAACATGAAGAAGCCCTTACATATTTTCAAATCAAAGGTTTTCCGATAGATTTCAATGAATTTATAGATTTTTATAGTTTGAAATCTATACAAAATGAACTGCTTCTAATTTGTAAAGTTATAGAGTAGGCTCTCTTTTGAACACTACTATACATATATTGAAAGCAAACTCTTACACTTTTTTTTTAATTATTGGTAGCATATTATAAAACCCTGCATTATATTTTGTCAACTATGAGTGCACAAGGAGTAGGATCTACTTTCCTATAGGAGATGGCTCATATCTTCATAATAATATGAGTGATTTTATTGAGGGCAAGTTTGTAGAATGCTTTCTCATGAGATATATAGCTGCATGCTTATTAAGAACACTGCTCATTAGAATTCATTACTTCTTAAAAGGTCAAACTTAGCATAGAAGCACTATAATAATTCATTTAGATCCTATTTAAGATAGCTATTGAGAGGGCCAACGGTAACTATTTCTTAACGGTTAGCTACATGAGATAGCTATTTTTTAGCAAGTAATACCCAATCTCATGTTATAGCTCTAGTACACCTAGAATAGGGCCATTGTACTAATCCAAATAGATTCTTTGCCTCTTTTTTATAATAATGTGCAATTTTGATAACACATGTGACAATTTTTCCATTTGAATATCTAATTTAGGATTTTCTCATTTATCAATAGGTAAGGTATTAATCATCTTCAACCAATATAATAGAAATTAAAAAAAAATGTAGGCTAAGGCCTTTACTTTTCAGGTATCATTTAGACTAGATCCCATTATAACAAAAGTACTAGCTATTTGAGCAACTCCTTAATTCTCATGGTTGGAGAGTAATGTTGTGCCAAACATCTTGTAAAATTTACTTCAACTTTATCTTTTAAAAATTTTGTTTATTATCTTCATCCATTTTGCCTATAATTCAAAATGTTTGTCAGAGTTATTATAATCATTTTAGATAATATTGGAGGAGGGTTTGGAAATAAAATCCACCATGTTTGAAGTCAAATTCTACGTCAACATTTTTGGAGGCTATAACTTTCTTGTACAATGTTCAATCGGCATGCTTTTTCCTAAAAGAATTAAGCGTGTGTGATAACCCCCTAGAGGGTTTTTAATTAGCAAAAAAATATTGCTAACAAAGTTATAACACAATAGACAGGTTTCTTATCACATATGCACCATATAAGTTCGAAGCTAAAAAATATATAAGAGACATTTAGTATAGGATGATCCAATTGGCATCATTAATGTTCAAGATGGAAGTGATTGGATCACCATGTTTATTTGCATTCGGTGATTTAATTAATTTGGTGATAATTCTATATCACCCCTGTCTCTAAAATCATGTTCTAACTTAGTGATCTTATACACATCTATAAAGTTATCTATCTAAGATCACCCTTAGGTAATGATCTTATCTGAAAATTTAAATACCAAAATACCCTTTATTTATATAAAATATATTATATTATTTTTATATTAATAAAATATAACTTAATATTATAAAATTATAATAATATATATAGTATAATAATATAATTATAATATAATATAGCTATTATCATACTATAATATTATGAGATAGATTTGGCTATATTCAATTGCATTCAAGCCTAAATCCAGTTATCTTTTCCATCCTTGGCTTCATATAGTTCATAGATCCAAAAAATAAAAAAAGATGAAAAAGATGGGATAGCTTCAAGGTCCATATGGATCTAAGGTTGGGAAGGTGATCGGTTTCTAAACTTGGATAATTCAAATATAGCCAAGTCTACCTCTAATATTATAATTAATTATAATTATATTATAATATAATTTATAATATTATATCATAATATAATATTATAAAAATAAAATTATGATTAAATTTAAACATCATAATAATAGATAATATAAATAATGATAAATTATCATGATACTTACAAAATATATTATGGGTAGCTATCTTTTAAGGTAAAGAGAGGTTAATTAATTAGAGATAATTATGATATATTATGGTTGATGATTCAAGATTCTTACGAAGTACCAAATGCAATGATCTTGGATAACTAGCAATCTTTAATCCCTAACATGGATCACATTAAACATCGCGATGTTATATCATCAAGAATCAAATCACTTTAGCATAAGAATCATCAGTAATCTAAGATCACCATGATGATCCTATTTGGGTTACCAAACTCCTCCATGGTGTTTGTCTAGCTTGATGCGATTAATTTTCTAACAATTTACCATAAAGCTTGAGTTCTATAATCAAAATTCTAATTTTGACTCAAGCTTCAATTTAAAAAAAAATTAAATTTACTAGCATGTCCCACCAATACATAATTTGATGTATTGAACTCCAACTTCCCAAACAAGGTTTTAAAGTATTTGCAACTAAATAAGGAAATATGATGTTTCCCTTCTAGCTTTTCTATAATGTAATGCATTAAAAATATATTAAAAGTATGATTGGTTAAATTAGTTGATTTTGCAAATTAGGGTAAACTAGTTGATCTTGCAAATTAATCTTCTAGGTATAGAGCTAATTTTGAAAACCGCATTTAAATCTAATAGTTGAGGAAGCACATGGATTGAAACTTCTCTCTCATTGTTCTTAAACTCAAGTTAGGAACAACTCAACCAAAACCTTTGGCCATCAAATTGTTAGTCCAAACTAATCGAGCCTGATTTATAATTAAACATATGGAAAAATAAATATATGAAAATAGTTATAATACAAAGTATGTATAATTATGGGTGAATTTTTTATTTAAATATTATATTTCAAATCACATGATTCTACATTCTAAACTAGTCTTTGATTGTAATATAAATAGAAAATATTATGGATAATCTATTTTAGAAAATATGTTTTTAATAAAAATATCATATTCTTTAGGACTACTGTAAATGCATGAAAATTTAACTTTTGTCTGTGTATGTTCATGTTATGAAATGTAATATTTTTTTTGGTACAAACGGGTGATTACACTGATCTAGTGTGAGTCAACCCAGAAAGATCAGAAAATAATATCTGTTTAAGTACAGAAGGGCAGGGATCACCCTGCTTCCAATTCTAAATCCCAGACTGATAAGCCACCGAGCCCGCAATCCAATCCGCCGCAGAATTGGCTTTCCGGTAAATATGACGGATATGAACACAGTGAGCTTCCTGAAGGGTGGCCCGGATATCATGAAGCAGAGGGTTGAATGCAATCGGATCACCACTATCTTGGCGGAGCCACCGAATGACAGTGAGCGAATCTCCCTTGATGAGCAGGCAGTGAGCACGAAGAATCCGAATGGCATAGGAGATACCAGCCCATGCTGCATACAGCTCAGCCAGCGGGACAGAACAATCCAGTAAGCCAAGACCACCAGCAGCCAGCAAAGCACCATCAAACCCACGGATTATGAAAGCTGAGCCAACAAGTCTGCCTCGAACACTATCGTCAAAATTGATTTTAACAAACCCTGGGGGTGGGGGCTCCCAAGAAATAAAAACCGTATGTCAGTTCGCTGCCGAAGCAGCAGAGGAGCCCCAGTGGCCAGGACTGTCAAAATCAGAAGCCGAGCGATAGTGTGTGTACTCCATGGATAAGGAGATAGCTCTTCTAGCAGTCCTCTATGGAGAAACATGATCATCAGTGAAGACATGAAGGTTCCGTGAGATCCAAATCTGATAAGCAGTGTAGGCCCTGGTGATAGCTAGCTGCTGGGTGCCCCTCCTAATGTCAGTCAAAAAGGTCGCACGCAGAGAGGCAGTGCCTTCCGGACCAAGGTGATGGTGATAGCCAGTAAGCTGCCAAATCTGCTTGGCCCTGCTGCATATAAAGATAGCATGATCCGTCGTCTCCTCCTCCAGACCGCACAGAGGGTAGGTTGGCTGGATAGACAATCCCCTTCTAGATAGCATAGAGCAGGTGTGAAGGCAGTCCCAAGCAAGCTTCAACATAAAGAGCTGGATCCTGGGATGGATAGGAAGCCGCCAGATCCACTCCATGTCCTTCATATACCGAGCATGAGGCCTATAAATTTTCATGAGATCCCTGACTGGAGCATTGGGAAGACAGGATCTCCTCCATAATCTGGTATCAGCTATATGTCCCGGTATAATAGGAATGGAAAGGATCCGACGAGCAAGCTCATCACCAAAAAACCGGGCCACCATGGGAAGGTGACAGGAGGAGTGCTCCCGAGAGATCAAATCACTGATACTCATGCTGCTAGGAACACTGTTACTTATAAAAGTAGGCCAGCGTGAAAGGGGAGTGTCGGCTATCCAAGCATCTTGAACAGCATATACCAAGGAGCCATCACCAATCATCCAAGTGATGTAGTTCAAGATATTCGGAGCATGACGACAAACCTCTTTCCAGAAGAAAGAGTAGCCCCGACTAGATTGAAAATCCGTAGAGGCCGTCCAATCTCCATATCTGGCACGCATGAAAGAGCTCCATAAAGAATGCGGATTAAGAAGAAACCGGTGGCATGCCTAGCCAACAGAGCCTCCCTTCTGACAATCAATGATTGAATGCCAAGGCCACCATCCGCAATCGGCATACAAATAGTGTCCCAAGCAAGTAAATGGAGACCATGCCCATCTTGACTGGAGGCCCAAAGGAAATCCCTGAAGCATCTCTCAATCCTCCTCAAACACGACAGAGGGATAGCAGAGTTAGAAAGGAGGTAAAGAGGTAAGAACAGTCCGTAAGAGGGTAATCCTGGCCATCATGGATAACCCAGTGACCTGCCAACCATCCAATCGGTCACGGACCCGACGCTCAAGATCAGTATAGTCACTGCATCGAGGTCGTCTTCCGGTAATGGGGATCCCCAAGTAAGAGAGACGGTCAGTCTGATTATTAATACCGAAAATACGGATAATGGCCACTTTGGTATTAGCCATGATCCTCGGGCTGAAGCAGATGAAAGATTTCTGATAATTAATCTTTTGTCCAGAGGCCTGACAGTAGCGCTAAAAGATGGAAGCAAAGGTGATCGCATTATGTGGAGTAGCCTTTCTCAGCAGAATACAGTCATCAGCAAAAAGAAGATGGGAGATCGAGGGGCCCTGGGGTCCCGCAGAGAAAGGGGCAATACATAAATCATGCTGAGCTTGAGTGAGCGCTCGGGATAGATCATCCGCAGCCAGGATGAATAGAAAAGGGGATAGAGGGCATCCCTGACGCAGCCCCACTTCAAAGTGAAAAAAATATGTTTGGCTTCCGTTAATAAGGAGAGAGAATGATGGTCTGTGAATACATGCCCTGATCCAGTCAATAAAGAGATCATCGAACCCAAATTCCAGTAGAGTTCGATGCAGAAAGGCCCAACTCAATCTATCATAAGCCCGCTCCATATCCAACTTAACAGCCATAAGGCCCTGGCCACGAGAGGACCTCTGGAGGTCATGCATAAATTCCTGGGCAATGAAAATATTATCAGTAATACATCACCCTCTAATAAAAGCACCCTGCTCTGGGGCGATAAGGCGAGGAATGATGATCTGCAAGCGGGAAGTCAGGATCCAAGCACAGATCTTATATAGAGTGGTGCAAAGACTAATAGGATGATAATGAAGCGGAGTGGAAGCGTCGGAGCGTTTGGGCACCAGAGTGATAAATGTCCGGTTCCAATCGACAGGCATAGAGCTAGATTGAAAAACAAGCTGGATAGCCTGCAAAACATCCTGGCCGACAATGTTCCAATAGTGACGGAAGAAGAAAGGCGGGAAGTCATCAGGCCCAGGGGCTTTATTAGGCCCAAGATCCCATAAAGCCTTCTGAATCTCATCCTCCATGATAGCCCTAGTAAGAAGGCCATTCTCATGAGCAGTGATCTTCTTGGAGCTCGGGACCGGGTGAACAGGATATCCAACTCCACTCTGCTCGGACCATCTAGTCTGATAGAAATGAAGGAACTGGTCCCTAATAACCTGAATATCCTCATAGCAATGGCCCTCCTCATCAACAAGGCGATGGATCCTATTAGCTGCCCGACGCTTCAAAGTAGCCTGGTGGAAAAATCTGGTGTTACGGTCTCCCTCTCTAATCCACTGGATCCGAGATCGCTGTCTCCATAACATCCCCTGCTGAAGAAGAAGAGAGTGGTGAAGGGCCAGCATAGCTCGGAGGGAAGTGAAGTCAGACTCTGGGAGAGCACCTTCCTGATCTTCTCTGGTTTGAAGGGTAGCAATGTCAGCTTCCACCTGCTCCACTTTTCTCAGAATGTCCCCAACCTCCATTCTGTTCCAGGTGGAGAGCCTACGTCTCGCTAACTAAGACGTTTGGAAAGCCTATAAGTGGCACAACCTCTAACAGGAGTTCGCCACACCTGAGAGAGAATGGACCTGGCAGAAGGGTAGGAGGTCCAAAACTACTCAAAACGGAACTGTTTCCACTGCTGAGTCTCCGCCTCCGTAGATATCATTATGGGGCAGTGATCGGAAGTAATCCTCGGGAGGTGAGTGACAGTGGTAGCAGGATAATACTGACTCCAGCGACCCGTAGCCATAGCCCTGTCAAGTCTTTCCCAGACCCTGGCAGAACCCTGGCGGTTGTTGCACCAAGTAAATTAAGAACCCGAGTATCCCAAATCCAACAGGCCAGCATCAGAAATAAAGGTCCTGAACTCAGCAATATCCGCAGCCCCTGCTCGAAACCATCCCCCTCTTTTTTCATTAGCCCCAACAATACAATTAAAGTCCCCTGCAACGAGGGAGGGATAGCCCTGATGAAGGAGAGCAAGAATCTCAGCCCAGAGGGCCCGCCTCTCATGAAAATCCGTGCTGGCATAAATACCTGGAGGAGCCAGGGATCAGAAGAACCATCTGAGATAACAAGAGCAACCTGCTGATTGCACTGGTGAAAAGCATCAACTCGGATCATGGAATGACGCCAGAGGGCCAAGATACCTCCTGAAAGTCCCACTGACTCCACAGCATAGGAAGACCAAAGTCTAGAGACATGTCTCCTGAACCGGGCTAAACTGTCACCCGACAGACGGGTCTCTAATAAAACACAGATATCAAAATTATGCTGCTGCATAAGTCTACCAAAGGAGGAGCGAAACGAAGGTTTCTGAGCTCCTCTCACATTCCAGATAAGAATCTTCATTTAGTAGTTAGGGGAGGTTGAGACCCACCCTGGTCCCCCAGCATATCAACAGCAGGAGGTCTGCCTTCAGCTGAATGTCCAGAAGTAACTATCAGCTGAGCAGTCTCCATAACATCAATAGAAATGTCCTTTCCCTGCCCTCCAATGGCTCCCTTGAGATGAGAGAGAACGAGATCATGATTATGACCTGCATCGAGGGTCAGTTCAAGGGTAGCATCCTTGTCCCGAGGTGAGGTCGCCCTAGAACACTTTCCATTCACAGTACCAAGACTATCCATTGTATCTATAAGGATAGCATTAGCCTGAGTAAGCTTGGAAGCAGATAACTTAGCTTTTCCTTTCCCTTTTGTATTTTTGGATACAGCTCGCTGGATTGTACTTCCTCCGGCCTCGCCCGCTTCGATGGGCCAGAGCAGTTATCCCTACTGACCATGGGCCGTCCAGCCCACTTATCTGAACCAAGAAGAGAGAAAGGGTTCAATGTTGGCACTTAGGACATCAAGGAGTTCTGAACATTTGAGCTCTCGGGTGTTGTCTCAAAAAAACCGTCACGGTCCACAGTGCCCGGCACAGCAACAGGGCTGGCAACCCTAACAGACCCCGAGCCAGAGGAATCCACCACCAATAGGGATCTGGACGAACATATCCGGGCAACCTTTAGCGGAGCTTGCCAGCCCTCCTCCGCGACCGGCCGAGCAAAGGAAGACGACATCTTCCCAGGCGGCAGCTGAGGCTCAGCAGAAGCACCATGCCCAGACGATCGCTTCTTCCTCCTCAAATCATCAGTTGAACCAGGGGAAGGCCGACGATGCCTAAGCGCAGCCATCCACGGCCCGAACTTGATACCCAGCGAAGAGGGGCTAGCATCCGGCAGGGGCGAGCAGGGACCGGAGTAGTGCAGCGATCCACACTGCCCACAAATTCCTTCAAGATGTTCATATGAATACTGCTGCCAGAATGGATCTCGACTACCTTGAACTTTGGCTCCAGGGCGAAGAGGCTTTCTGAGATCGACACGCACACACAACCGAGCAAATCCGCCTCGATTCTTAGCCTTGGTTGAAGGATATGAGAAGATGAATTCCCCCGCTGGTGAAACGATTGTACGAAGGATTTCATCGGTCCAGAATTCCATCGGCAAGAGCGGCAACTGAATCCAAAGCAGGGCCCTAGGAACAGAGTCCTCAGCTGGGACGAATTCAGCACTCCATTCTTCAGTGGCTATGGGTTGTCCGTTAACAACCCATGGCCGCCCGAGCACCATCAACTTGGCATTAATGTCGAAGAATCGAAGGATGAAATACCTGTGAGCCAAGCAGACAACTTCTACTTCCCTAGTATACCACCTCGCCGGAGCTCCCGAATGATAGCGTCCGGCAGCACCCATCGATTAATACTCCTTGCAAGGATGGCGTTCAGCTCCCATCTGCTGGCCTCATCAGCCAGGGCTTCAGCAGGAGCTTGGACGATCTCAGGGAAACGGAGCTCCAGATCGGCAATCTCGGTTGGAGACGGAGAGGGAGCAGACCACACAAAACGGCTATCTGAAGGGCGGCTCCAAGCATTCCGGCCACCCGAAGCACCATCAGCTGCAGCAGGAAGGGAGGGAGCAGCTTGTGCCATCGTCCGGAGAAGAACACCCGATGAAAGCAGCGATGATCGCCGGAGATCAAGGCCAAGATAGTCGGAGCGGAAATCTTAAAGCACAAAGAACAGAGGACAGTCACTGTAGCAATCGCTTCTCAGACACTGTAGCAGGCAAATCTTTGATAGTTGCCTGACTTTAATGTAATATTTTTAAATCTAATGCTTAAGTTGGCACTATCATGTGGGCCTCCAGTAGTGCACTTGATTGGATGCATCAATGAGCTATGATATCCAAGGAAGCTTTTGATGCGAGGATGAGTTTGGCATAGAATTAGATTAAAAAAAAAGAAGATTTTTTAATATAAATTTTAAGAGCCCAAAAGTTTACCTTTAATGAAAACAATAAAAGAATTATAAAACCAACTTTTCATTCCTTTTAACCCCTATCAAATGCACTTCAAGAATTTATTTTAAAAATTATGGTGGAATGTGACTACTGAGACAAGTTTAAGTTCATATGGATATAAATATAATTATTAATCAAATGCTGAAATTTATATACCATTTCAAATAGATTTTGATGCATAAAGAGGTAAGTCCGAAGATGCCTAAATTTTACGCTATTGTGTTCGGTTCAGAAAAAGTAGGGTTAACTACTTATCTTTTCAAATTAAGGTAGTGTTTGATTCATAAAAAGTTATTTTTGGATAAATGTACAATATAACATTTACCCAAGAATAGTTCAAGAAATAATCATCTTTATTAAATAACAGCTTTGCCATCAAGGAATAACTCTAGCTATTCCTGGGGTTGTTAGGGAATAAGCTCAGTGAATAATCCATCTGATTAAACTTTTACAGAACCATCCCTCCTAGTTATAGGTTTTGGGGATAAATGGGGATATCCCCTTATCCCCCGTATCAAACACAGCAAAAGATTAAAGTCTAGTCATACCTCGCAACTCATAAATCTCGGAACAATAGCTAGTCTATTTTGAGAACAAAGTAAATATTTGAAAATTTTGATAATAATAAAGTATATTATGAGAGAGTTGAGAAGCTTCTTCTGGATTTAGTTCTTAAAAGGAACATCGAATGCAGCGGTCTGGATGTATTAAATAATTGTCATTTGGTATTTGGCAAGATGAGTAGGATAGTCTTTTACTTCCCGTGAGTTTTTACTTCAAACCTCAAGCTTGGTCTTGAGCTCACTGCGAATTGCAATTATGAAGCCCAGGCCTCCATAGCCCAAGGGCCCACAATACAAGCCCAAGCATTGATTTTATGCATGCTTTGAAGGCCGAACAAGTCGGTGTAACCAAAAAGAAAACCAAGGTGGAAGGCTTCAGGATTTAAAAAGCCAACTAAATTATGGACTGGGGTTTGCCAAAGTTGGAAGGGCTTTAATTGCACTAAGTCATTGTTGAAAACTTTAGCATCCCCCATGCCTAAAAATAATTACTCAAAGCATGCATTTGGTACGAGGTGATCCATTAAGAATCATCGGTGATGATCGAAATAAAGATGATAGAATTAATCACAATGTTTCGTTGCACTTCCATGAACTCTTAGATCACCTTTATCTCTATAACCATCGTCCAATCTTATAATCCCTTACCCATCCATGAGGTCAAATATTTAGGGATCAAAGTACTCCTTATCCATATATATAATTTTTATATTAATATAATATAATTTAATATTATAATATGTTATCATGCTAATCTTTGAAGGTAAGGATTCAAAGGAGAAGAGGAAGTCCATAAAAAATCTTTATACATCGCTCCCAGTGTAGCATGGCCTACAGTAGTGATTCACTCACACGCTGATCCACATCGCGAAGCCCGCCCATGGGTCCCGCATAGCTAACGCACGGGCTCGCGCACGAGCGAATCACCACGCTTGATGCAGATCATGCTGCACCGAAACGGTGTACAAAGACTTTTTCAGCAATCTATTAGCATGGTGGATCAGAGACAAGAAGATTCCTTTCAAGGAAAAGTCTTCATGCACTGCCTTCGATGCACAAAGGCGCACACCAGATGCTTCCATTGGCCGAGCGCTCGTGCAGGCGCGTGTATGGGGTGCTCCATGGCCTAATGAGCTATAGCATGTGCGCCTGCATGGGTGCGCGGCTAATGGCTACGCCCGATGCATACTTTCGTGCATTGAAGGTGGTGAACAAAGACATTCTCTTTTTTTCAAACCAAAGTTTTAGTGGGCCAACTTTTTTGGCCTGTTTGGAGTGAATGGGCTCACATCAAGTTGAGCCAATCCGAGGCCTAGTGGAACTTTTCATTGGTCTAGTGGGAAGAAAGCCGTGGAGTTTTAATGAAGCAGCGGCGAATGCCGCGTTCCAACATCCAAGCAAACATTGAGTCAAAGCAGTGCTGGGTATTAATGGATTTTGTCGTTGGACTGCAACTCTTTTTGATTGGATGGATCCATGCAGACTACCTGCACCTTCTAGTAATTGGCCCAAGCGGTGGCAGGGTTATGACCCCTCGACTTGGTCATGTGCTCCAATAAATTCAACCAAAGATGTAATAGACGTTGATCGTAACTTGCCCTTGTTTATTGTTATTTTCTAGAAGAAGATGTCCGTTAAGCTTACATTATCGGTCAATATTTAATAGTTGATGATAACCAGGGCAAAAGCTAGTTCAATATTGGTGAGGAATTTTTTTAGGCTGTGTTTGATAGCTTTTTGGCTATTTCTGGATAAATGTATATGATAGCATTTATCCAAAGGATAGCTGAGGGGATAAGCATCTTTTTAAAATTATCACTCTGCCATCAAGGGATAACTTTAGTTATTTATGGGTTCCCTAGGAAATAAGTTCAGGGGTTATCCTCTCTGGTTAAACTTTTCAGAGATAACCCCTGCAACTATAGCTTTTGAGGATAAGAGAGGATATCTCCCATATATCAAACAGTGCCTTAGGCTGTGTTTGATAGCTTTTTGGCTATCCCTGATAGTATTTATCCAGGGGATAGCTAAGGAGATAAGCACCTTTTTAAAATTACCACTCTGCCATTAAGGGATAACTTTAGTTATTCTTGGATTCTCTAGGGAATAAGTTCAGGGGATAACTCATGGTTAAACATAGGTTATCCCCTATGGTTAAACTTTTTCAGTACTATTCCCGGTAGCTATAGCATTTAGGGATAAGGAGAGATATTTAGGGGATATCCCCCCTTATCCATCATATCAAACACACCCTTAGAAAAAGAGCAAAAAGTTTCTTATTTTCTCAAAATTAGTTCCTTCAAAAATATAAATAAATTAAGCACCGTAATATATAATAAAAATGATACGATAAAATTAGGCTTAAAGTAGTTATAAAAAGATAGCTTACGGATTAAGCCTTTCTTTGGATGAAAAGAAAAGTAGAGAAAAAAGAAAAGTAGAGGAAAAAACAGATGAGAAAATGAAGTTTATCTTATTTGGATGAAGAGAAAAGTAGGAGGAAAGAAAACTAGAGAAAAAATAGAGAAAAAAAAATGTGGGTTCAGAGAGAAAACTCAAGAGTGCTCTTTCATTTTTTTTCATTCCTATATTGATCCTTTAAGAAAAAAAAAAACTGATACATTTTTTAATCATTTATAATAAGGACATTATTGTTATTGTAAATTATCAACTTTTCTCTTCTTTTTTATTTTTCTTCCACTCATCCAAACAAAGGAGAGAAAATATTTTCTCTTCAATTTTCTTTCCTTCCACTTTTCTTTCCTCTCAATTTTTTTTTCTTCCACTTTTTTTTTCCATCCAAACAAAGCATAAGTCTTAAGTGGAATCTAATTATTTACTTATATTATTTTTTGAGCCCTCAACATCTTCAAGGACAAAGAGAAATTTTTTATTTTAGATATATATATATAATTAGATAAGTCAAAAATATATTAGATAACTTGCCCTCACAAGGAAAAATTCTTAGCTTCGCGCGATGGCCGTATAAATGATGAGGGCGTCTTTGCATGGGGTCCAGATTTCTTGTAAGTTTTCATTAGAAAATATAATACTTGGCTCTTAAGTCTTTAGCATTTGGTCTTTTCATGGAAGGTTTGTCAGCTTGGACGGTTGGACCTACTGCACGGAATTCACTCCTCGTGGCGATGAGAAGCCAACCGACATGTAAGCAGAGCCTCGTGAGTCTTCCTAATGAATGCTTTCTTTAGTTCATTCAAGCAAAGCAATGATACCATACAGCCAAATGCCCTCACAAACCTTTCACATTTGAATCAAGCGTGCATGGCATGAGTTAAAAAGCAAACATTTAGGTTGTCATGGCGTTACTCGTCCTGTATTTGCTTTTTAGCAATGAAACCAGTACCTTTTTAGATGCTGCTGCCACTCTCATGGCTTCATGAAAAGATCATTTGTACTCTTCAGCTATCTTGGTAGCTCATTTTTATACAGTCTTTTATCTTTTGAGAACCTTTGTTTTTAGATTTTATCAAAATTAACTTTGATGATAGAACCAAATGCAGATTTGTTGAATCAATTTTTATCATCCGAAGATCAGATGGAGTCATATTAGTAGCGAGTGAATTTGACCTTCTAGATTCATCTATTCCATTAGCCGAGCTTTATGCAGCATGAACAAACATTTCTTACGCTATTTATATTCTTGGAGTTCTTAATCTCACTATTAAAGACTATTGAAGAAGTTTCACTCACTATTATTTGATGGATCAAACAGGATTTGTACGTCCACTCACCAACCAACTCCTTGATTCTAGACATGTATGCTTCGTTTGGATGAAGAGAAAAGTTGGAGGAAAAAAAACTGAAAGAAGAGAAAATGGAAGGAAAGAAAATTGGAGAGAAAATATTTTCTCTTTCTATTTGGACGAGTGGGAGGAAAATAAAGATGAGAGAAAAGTTGATAATTTACAATGACAATAATATCCTTATTATAGATGATTAAAAATGCATCGGTTGTTTTTTAGAAGGGTCAATATTGGAATGAAAAAAAAAATGAAAAGCACTTTTGAGTTCTCTCCGAAATTTCTTCGGTTTGGGAGAGAAAACTTTTATGTGGGGCCCACCACTTTTTTCCCTCTATTTTTCCTCTAGTTTTCTTTCCTCTTGACTTTTCTCTCCATCCAAACAAGATAAATTCTATTTTCTCTCATATTTTCTCTCTTAGTTTTCTTTCTTCCCTAGTTTTCTCTTCATCCAAACAGAGGGTTAGTTTATCCTTCATGATGCATACAGGGTTTAGATTCAACATGTGTATCAAAAAAATTAACTTTACAACTAACTGGGTTGCGATTTTAGTAGCTCATCATTTTAGATTTTAAAATTAAAGCATTGAACTCATGTCTAACTGTACTTAATAAATTTTATTTTTTAATTTTTTAGACATGACTTGCACTGTAATGCTGTGATTGTTTGCTTATAAGAAAAAAAATTACTTGGTACAAAGAAAAGTCATCTTTGATGCTAAGTTAATAAACAATTTCCTCAGTGTTTAAAAAAAAAAAAAAAAAAAAAACAAAGTGATGACACTACGATGTAATTTAATGGATTACAGCCATTGCTTGCGTTCAATTATTGATAAATGATTGGTACTAAGGGAACAAAACAACATGGAGCCACTCAACCAGTTCAGCGGTGGACACCACGTTTGCATCATCTCCAGTAGTTTAATTTAATTGAATGGCATCCCCAGTGCTCGCTATTAATTCTTCCCGTGAGCAGGACGAAAGGCAGCTCCAAACTCGTTCTGCTGCTTCTCCCCTCCCCTCCCCTGGGGAATCCGAGCGAGCCCCATCTTCTCCTTGGGATTGGTGTGTGGTGGTGGCGTGGTGGTCCAGTCTCTGGCCATCGCCAGGAATCAAGAGGCGGAGACTGGTGACAGACAAGGTGAGAGAGAGAGAGAGAGGGAAAGACATTTTGGAAAGGGAGAGCAAAAAGTGAGGAAGGGCTGTCACTCGGATGGGAACAAAAGTAAAATGTTTGAGGTTGCTGAGTAGGAACGCACTCAGGCCTCGCAGCAGGACATCTCGAACAAAAAGCTCAGCATTTGAGGGACTTTAGCTGGCCTGGTCAGCCATGCCTTGCCTGCAGTTTTTTTTTTTTTTTTTTTTAAAGCATGGTTTCTTTGATAGACTCGACTTTGGAGCTCGAGTTGATTGGACGCTGCTCTGGAATCGACCCTAAAATGACGGTAGTTTAGTCTTCACCGTTGCCGTTAAATCATTCATGCTGTTCAAACGTTGTACAACGAAACAAATTCGATGCCTCTGTAAGAAAGTTTTTGGGACCGATTGTACCGAAAACTCTTCTATGCTCAAATAAATATTTAAAAATATTTAAAATTTAATTATTAATTTTAAAATGCATTGTTTGATAACGGACTGATGCTAAGGTTAATCGAAACATATCGTAACAAAACATATTAGAGATAGTTCTATCTATCAGCTTTCTATTAAATGCAGCGTCACAAGCGATAGATGGGTTTAGACATGTTAGGCATGCATCATAAAAATAATGATCATATATGATTACAAATGATTGATGGACTACGAATAGCTATTATAGATAATTAATGGGTCATATGATAGTTACATATGATTTAAAATTAAAAGAACTTTGAAGTTGAAAGCCGAGAGGACCTTGCTGAGTCGGAACGCAATCAGATCTCGCAGCAGGACATCTCGAACAAAAAGCTCAGCATTTGAGGGACTTTAGCTGGCCTGGTCAGCCATGCCTGCAGTTTTTTGAAGCATGGTTTCTTTGATAGACTCGAGTTTGTAGCTCGAGTTGATTGGACGCTGCTCTGGAATCGACCATAAAACGACGGCAGTTTAGTCTCCACCAAAGTAATCAGTATCAAGTTTTTACCAGAAAAAATCAATCCATTACATGTACTGACACGAACGCTACTGCTGTATTTTTTTTTTTTTTTTTTACTTTTTCCTCAATTGCTGTGGCCTTCCCTAATTTTTTTTAAAATAATAATAATAATATATTATTAGTATTATTATTATTATTATTATTATTATTATTATTATTGACATTAAATAATTTCTAGTGTCACTGATGACAAATATGTGATTGTTAAACATTTGTCTATGGATTATGGATGATGCCTTCGGTTTTTGTTTCTTGCATGTTATTCATCATTTAGGACACAACCTAACAACTTTTTTATATGTTTAACTCAATCCAAATAAAATAAAAGAGGTTAAGTGTAATTATCTTTAATTAGAGTTTTTCATTGTGCTTAAGTAATTAACACGCTAATGGGGCCTCCCATAGTCCTCTAATTTAAAAGATGGCCTCATTGTTAGAAGAAGGAACCAATAAGTGCTGCAATTGAATGTTGACCAACTCTCAAATAGCTCATGCTATGAATTTTTTTTCAGTTGCATGAATAGGTTAAGTTGGCTTTAATATCATTGGTTAACTCTAAAATGGCTTGTGATGTGACTAATCATGCCTTCGGACGGTGCAGTAATAGCCCGTGCGAATTTCTGAGCAAAGTAATGATTTCAGCCAGCCTCAGCCATGGCTCTGGCCTCAGCCTCGGCCTCGGCCTCGGCCATGGCCATGGCTCTGACCTCAGCCTCAGCTTCGGCCACGGCTCGATCACGGCTCCGCCTCAGCTTCAGCCTCGACCACGGCTCCGGCCTCAACTTCGGCCTCGGCCTCGGCTCGACCACGGCTCGGCCATAGCTCCGGCCCCAGCTTCGGCCTCGGTCATGGCTACGGCTTGACCACGGCTCTGACCTCAGCCTCAGCTTTGGCCACGGCTCCGCCTCAGCTTCAGCCTCGACCATGGCTCTGGCCTCAACTTCGGCCTCGGCTCGACCACGGCTCGGCCACAGCTCCGGCCCCAGCTTCGGCCTTGGCCACGACTCGGCATCGGCTTCGATCTCGGCAACCTCAACCCCATGCTATTGATGCTGTCTCAGCTATGAAGCTGACTTCGCTTGCTCAGCCGATTTAAAACACCAACTGCAGCACAGCCTACTCATCCGCCGTTGCTCATCCGTCGTTGCTGAGATCACGGGCGGTTATAGATACTGAGCAGTTGCCAATATCTGCAGAGCATGTTTAACAGCTGGGCATCAAATGACAGAGCCGATCTTAACAAAAGAAGAGAACCGACTATTACCGCCGAAGGGTATGAGGGGCCCCCGAACAGGTATATGAAGGACCCTAGCTCGCGACGAGCAGGGGGACGAATCTCTATTCTCTCATCTAAAATCCTTGTTCTTTCGATTGCTGACTTGAGCGTCGGAGGGTCCCCGTCGGAACCATCGGTCCAAAACTTTTCTTGTAGGATTCCGGCTAGGAGAGACGATCCTATCATACCTCTGAAGGCCCGTGAAGCTCTTATTCCACCCGACGCTCCCTAAAGGTGATCTGGCAGCAACAGATTGGCATGCCAGGAAGGGGGCACACGGCATATAGACGTTTACCCCTACGCATCTGCGACCCCACGACAATAGCAAGGAAGACGATGGTGATGATGCGAGCTCAGGAAGCTTCCACCAGTCAGGCCGCGGGATGCCTTCCGCAGGCTTAGCAATCGGAGGCCAATGTCCCTACTCCGCCTCCCGTGCAACCGCAGGCTAGCCAGGCTGATCGGTTTGATGCCCTGACCCAGCAGGTGCAAGATTTGATAGCGGTGGTGCGAGGACTGCAGGAACAGGGCTCCGCCACCATGCATGTGCCACCTCAACCCCCACCATATATGGAGGGCCATGTAGCCAGCCAACTTCATCAAGGTAGGACCCCTCCTGAGGCCTCCCACCATTTTCCCCCAAGGCCTCGGCATCGGGAGACCTCCAAACGGCGACGGTCTCTTTCTCACCATCCCAACCGCTCTCATAGGCGGCGTGGTGAGAAAGAACCAAGGCACGTGCACTCTTTGCACCGGCAGCCTTCCCCATCTTCATCCTCCGACTCCTCAAAAGAAGACACCAATAGGAAGACCATTCGTCGGGCCGAGCAGTGGCTGGATGAGTATCATCAGCGGTTGAAGAAACTTGGCCGCCGGATTGCCAACCCACATGAAACGGACTACGACCATCGCCCTCCGCTCTCTCGCCGCATTATGGAGGAGCCGGTCCCACCTCGGTTCCGTCTTTTCCAGCTGGATCCCTATGACGGCACTACAGACCCCCTGGACCATCTAGAAAGCTACAAGGTCCTCGTGCAAGTCCAGGGGGCGACAGACTCTCTTCTTTGTGTAGCCTTCCCAGCTACTCTCCGAAAGGCAGTGCGTGCGTGGTATTCCCGTTTACCACCACGCAGTATCAACTCTTTTAAGCAACTCGAGTGATCTTTCCTGGCTCACTTTGATGCATGCCGAAAGATCCCCCGAGTGGCTGATAGCCTTTCGCCGTCCAGTAGAGGAGCGGTGAATCTCTTAAAGATTTTATGGCTTGATTCAAGGAAGCGGCACTGGAGGTATATAACCTTGAGGACTCTGTGGCTACGTTGGCTCTGAAGAGAGGACTCCGTCTGTCCAGGTTTGCCTATTCCTTGGATAAAAAGCCTCCTCACTCCTATGCCGAACAGTTGAGCCGGACGCAGAAGTACATTCGTACAGATGAGGCAGATTCTTCCAAGAGGGAGGTTGACAAAGGATCCGGTAAGAAGCCGGCACCTTCGAAACTAGCTGGGACACGGTCCAGAAAGCCGGAGCCACCCCATCGGTCAGACAACCGGCCTCAGATGCTGGTCCCCAAGGAGCATTTTACTCCATTGCTTGCCCCTATATCCCACATCCAGTTAGAAATCGAGGAGGAGCCCTACTTTCGACGTCCACCTCCCATAAGGCCTGGGATCCCCGCAGCAAGGAACTCTACTGCCGATATCACAGAGACTATGGCCACGACACTGAAGACTATCGCCTACTGAAGAAAGCTATCGAGGAACTTGTTCAGCAAGGCTATCTAGGCAAGTTCGTCCGGAGGGGGAACCCTGCTGCTATGGGTCCGTCGGCACCTCCCGCGCCACAGATTGGCATAGACAACGCCCCAACGGAGAAGACGGTGGCCATGATCTCCTGGGGGCAGGCAGTAATTCTAAAAGACAGCAAGAGGAGGAAGAAGGCTCTGTAATCTCCTTCTCCAAAAGGGATCTAGAAGGAGTAGTGAATAAGAATGATGATAGTATCGTCGTCTCTATGATGATCGCTAAACATCCTGTAAAGCGGATTCTGGTTGATAGTGGAAGCTCAGTAAATGTTTTGAGTTATGACGCTTTTTTAGAATGAATTTGCCTACAAGTTCTCTTCTACCCATCACCACTCCCTTGATGGGTTTCACTAGAGACTCCGTCAGGGTTGAGGGGAAGTCACCTTCCTCGTTACTGCCAGGACTCCACCGTGTCAGAGCACAGTTCTCATGAACTTCCTGGTGGTTCAGGTCCCACTGGCTTACAATGCTATTTTGGGGAGACCTAGTTTGAACCTGCTGGATGCTGTCATCTCCACCAAAAGGTTACTTGTAAAGCTTCTCACCAGCGAAGGAGTTGGAGAGATGAGGGGAGAACAGAACCCGTTACCGCTCTGCTACCACTTAGCCCCCAGTCCACAAGAGACGGTGTCGGCAACAGCGCCTGAACCACTTGACCCCTGAGACTTGGAGAGGAAAGGGGAGCCAGCCGAGCACCTTCTGACCTTTCCCTTAGGGGAGGACCCGACGAGAACCATCCAGGTCGGAGCACTACTCCCAGAAGAGGCACGCAATCAGCTCCTTATTTTCCTACGTGCCAACTCCGATATCTTCGCATGGTCGTCATCTGATATGCTAGGCATCCCTGAGGAGATAATCACTCATCGGCTCAACCTCAAGCCAGAATGCCGGCCTGTTCGACAGAAGAAAAGAAGCTTCGCTCCAGATAGGCAAAAGGCCATTGATAAGAAAATCCGCAAGCTGAAAGCTATAGGCCACATTCGGGAAGTTCACTACCCCGACTGGTTGGCTAACGTCGTGATGGTTCGTAAGGCCAACGGGAGCTGGAGGATGTGTGTAGACTTCACTAACCTCAACAAAGCTGTCCCAAGGATAGCTTCCCTTTGCCTTGGATCGATCAACTGGTGGACGCTACGTCCGGTCACGAGACCCTTAGTTTCATGGACGCTTTCTCTAGATATAACCAAATCAGGATGAACTCGACAGACGAGGAAGCAACCTCTTTCATAACCGAGAAGGAAATATACTGCTACAAGGTGATGCCGTTCGGACTGAAGAACGCGGGAGCCACCTACCAAAGGCTAATGAACAAAGTCTTTGAGGACCAGATCGAACGCAATATGAAGGTATACGTGGATGATATGCTGACAAAAAGCGTCTGCACCACTAACCATATCGCCGATCTGACGAAGACCTTCGGCAACCTCTGTCGATACCAGATGAGGCTGAATCCATGCAAGTGTGCCTTTGGAGTGACAGCCGGCAAATTCTTGGGTTTCATGGTGTCACAACGAGGAATCGAGGTGAACCTCGATAAAGTCCAAGCCATCTTAGACATGAGATCTTCCGCCAACAAGAAGGAAGCGCAGCGCTTAGCTGGAAGGGTAGCGGCCTTGAGCCATTTTCTATTCAAGTCCGCGGAGAGATGTCTGCCTTTCTTCAAGGCTCTACGCAAAGTCAACGGCTTCGAATGGACGAGAAAATGCAAGGAGGCCTTCGATGGGTTAAAAGAATTCCTATCCACCCCCACTGTTGTCTAAACCAAAGGGTGCGAAAGAACTCCTTCTGTACCTCGCGGCCTCTCTTGAAGCTATCAGCTCTGTGCTTGTTCGCATGGACATCGATGGGATATAGCCAGTGTACTATACCAGCAAGGTACTCCATGACGCTGAGACTAGATATTCAAGAGTCAAAAATCATTTTCGCATTGATCATCTCTGCCCAGCACCTCAGGCCCTATTTCCAAGCTCACCCGATTGTGGTAGTCACCGACCAACCGCTTAAGGCGATCCTCTCTCGTCCTAATACTTTTGGCTGGTTGGCAAAGTGGGCGCTCAAATTGGGAGAGTTCAACCTATCGTTTCGACCCAGGATAGCTATGAAGTCTCAAGTCTTAGCGGACTTCCTGGTCGAATGCACTTGGGCAGAAGAGAAACTGGAAGAATCCCATGTAAACCCCTCGGGTGCTGAAACCGAGGAGAGAGGGAATGATTGGCTCCTTCACATAAACGGAGTGTCAAACTCTCATGGAAGCAGAGCGGGCCTCATTCTAGCTAGCCCAGACGGGTGGTGGCCGAGTATGCCCTTCGTTTCCTTTTTCCAGCTACTAACAACCAAGCCGAGTATGAAGCCCTACTGTCAGGAGTAAGACTAGCTCGCGAGCTTGGGGTAAAACGTCTTAAAGTTTTCACCGACTCCCAGCTAGTCTCTGGCCAAATAAAGGAGGAATATGAGGCACGAGATCCCACTATGTTCCGTTACCTAAGTATGGTGCAGTCACAGGTTTCTCCCTTAGCCCACTTCAGCATCAGCTACATTCCCCGGGAGGAGAACGCTAGAGCTGACGCATTGTCCCGGTTGGCCACATCGGCCGACGGAACCTTGGAAAGAACTTACGTGGAGCACCTGGAAGCCCCAAGCATTGATGCAGTAGAGGAGTCCATGCCAGTCCACTAGGAGCCTTCTTGGATGGATGCTTATACCCAATACTTCACCACTGGTGCCTTCCCAGCTGACCCCGCCGAGGCCAAGATTTTCAAATGGCGAGTACACAAGTTCCTGATGTTCGACAGACAGCTATACCATAGATCTTTCTCTCATCCCCTCCTTAGATGTATTGGACCTACAGATGCCGACTACATTCTCCGAGAGATCCATGAAGGTATCTGCGGAAACCACTTGGGGGGCAGAGCACTGTCATACAAAGCCCAACGCCAAGGCTATTACTGGCCCACCATGCGGGAAGATGCAGCCGAGCTGTCCGAAAGTGCGATAGTTGCCAACGGCATGCCAACATCCAACGACTGCCAACTTCTCGGCTGAGCCCTCTATCGGCTCCATGGCCGTTCGCCCAGTGAGGGATGAACATCTTGGGACCATTCCCTCCAGCTTCTAGCCAACGAAAGTTTTTGCTCCTCGCCATCGATCACTTCACTAAGTGGATAGAAGCCGAAGCGCTGGCCAAGATTACCAAAACTAAGGTGAGGAACTTCTTCTGAAAGTCTATCATTTGTTGGTTTGAACTACCCCACATACTTGTTACCAACAACGGACGCCAGTTCGATAATGTCCCATTCAAGACTTCTGTGCCGAACTAGGGATACACCAAAGGTTCACTTCTGTCGGTCACCCGCAAACAAACGGGGCTACCGAAGTGATGAACCGGACAATCCTACAAGGGCTCAGGACACGCCTGGACAATTTCAAAGGAAGATGGGTAGAGGAGCTCCCGAACGTGCTGTGGGCCTATCACACGATGCCTTGGGCTCCCATTGAAGAAACCCCATTCAGCCTTGTATTCGGAACGAAAGCTATCATCGTAGTGGAGATTGGCATCCCTAGCCCCCGGGCACAGTCATATGATGAAGATGACAATTCAAATCAATTAAGAGCCAACCTCAACCTTGTCGAAGAACTTTGATCGAGTGCGAATCAGAATGGCCTC
The DNA here is from genome assembly GCA_900491605.1 of Calamus simplicifolius. Lineage (NCBI taxonomy): Eukaryota > Viridiplantae > Streptophyta > Magnoliopsida > Arecales > Arecaceae > Calamus > Calamus simplicifolius. The sequence continues at coordinate 106,898 of UESW01004982.1, read as the reverse complement.
CTACTGACAAAGGATTGCAAAGTACTACAATGCCCGAGTTCGTCCCAGAACGTTCCTCCCGAGAGACTTGGTCCTCAAACGAGCTGAAGCCTCTAAACCTTCGGAAGGGGGAAAACTATCTTCCAATTAGGAAGGGCCATATCGAGTCACCAACGCACTTCATCACGGGGCTTACCGAATCGAAGAGCTAGACGGGAAACCTTTCCCTCATACCTGGAATGCGGACAACCTTCGACGGTATTATCAGTAATCTATTAACATATTTAATTTGAGCATTTCCTTAGAATGATCATTCATTTTTTCACTAATGAAAGTATCTAAGCGATCTGGCTCCTCACTCAAGCCTGGCTCTGCATCGGTACTCGAGCCCGGCTCCACGTCGGCACTCAAGCATCGGCACTCAACCCCGGCTTCGCGTCGGCACTCAAGCCCAGCTCCGCATCGGCACTCAAGCTCGGCTTCGCATCGACACTCAAGCCTGGCTCCGCGTTGGCACTCAAGCCCGGCTCCACGTCGGCACTCAATCCCGATGCGGACTCCGCGTGGGCACTCAAGCCCGACTCCGCATCGACACTCAAACCTGGCTCTGCACCGGTGCTCAAGCCCGACTTCGTGTCGGCACTCAAGCCCAGCTCCGCGTCGGCACTTAAGCCCGACTCTGCGTCGGCACTCAAGCGCCCAGCTCCACGTCGGCACTCAAGCCCGACTTCGCATCGGCACTCAAGCCCGGCTCCGCATTGGCACTCAAGCGTGACTTCGCGTCAGCACTCAAACCCGGCTCCACGTCGGCGCATCCTGATTCTGTCACTAGCCTGGCCTCGAGCCAGCACTTTGTTTGGTTTCGTGTCAGCATTCGAATCCGATTCCGTGCCGACTCTCAAACGAGGCTTTGAGTACCTCGCAGCCTGGTCATTAACACTCAAACCTAGGGCAACAACTATACTCGCCTGTATGTAGTCTTAGCCTCGACTATTCTTTATAATTGGCTTACGCCCGCATACTCGCCTCATCCGATTCGTTAGAAATTCGGTTGCTACGATACAAAATCAAATCAAAAGAACAGCATTTATCAAAAGGGTTTTCATTGGAGATAAAGAGTTTACAAAATTTTTGATCAAATCGGACTTGATACAACAAAAAGAAAACTAAGGTTCGGCCGGGGCTGAGCCATCACCCTCGGGGACTTCATCTGGCTCTAGCTCTTCAATTCTCTCAAGACTGTAGAGTCTTCGTACCTTCTCTTTACAATTTTGGAAGCTGCCGTCATATGCAAATGCAGTCATCTCGTCCAGCTCTTTATCAAAGACGTTGGACTTCCTGAAATTCTCTATGGCCTCGGCGGCCTCCTTCTCGGCCTCGGCGGCCCTCTTCTCAGCCTCGGTCACCGCTGCCTTGAGATTGACTATCTCGGCATCAGCTTGGCGGGCAATTTCCTCGGCATTTTCGGGCCGCTCCTCAGATATTCTCATCTCAATAGAGGCAGAGTGCAGTCGGTGCTTCAATAAGTAGACTTCCACCTTGGCAGGTTTTTGTTTCTCCTCTGCCACCTGAGCGTTGTTGAGCTTATGGGCCGCCTGGCACTGAGCCACTTCTAGCGCCTCCTCTGCCTTTTCAGCCCGGGCCAAGTTCCTAAATCAGGCAGCTTCGACTTTGGCTTCGGCCTTTTGCACCCGGGCAGTCTCCGCTCGGGCCTCCTCCAGGGCTACCTCGGCCCTCTCTGCTCTAACCCGGACTTCTTGAATTTCCTCCCATGACTGGCCGAGAGTGGCCTCGGCCTGGGACCAAAGGCCCCTCATGGCGGTCAAAGAGTTCAACGCCTACTCAGATTATTTGGTTTAGGTGAAGAAATGGGAATCCTAAAGGTTGACAATGGAACAATACTTACCCAAAGATGTGCCACAGATGCCTCTTGGAAGAATATAGAGGTCCTTTGATGTTGAAGGAACCTCTGTAGCTCGGACACGGAAGCCTAGGCCACTGTCCACTTGGCCCAGTGGCTATAGCGCAACAAGATCGACTAGAAGGAGGGATCGATATCATCTCCCTCCACTGATCTGGCGGCTGCAGGCGCAGGGTCAGCCTCTGATTCTGCTCCTTCTAGTGTCTTAGCTGGTGGGGACGCCTCAGCTGTCGCCCCTTCGGTAGATAGGGTGGCTTCTGGAGTCAGCCTTGTAGCCGAGTTAGTCCGCTCCACTTCAGGAGCCATGGGCGGTGGTGATGGCGCTTTAGTCCCCCGCTTCGGAGGAGTATCTGTCAAATCAATGGGAGATGAAGGCGGTGCCGATAAGGGTGAACGAGCTGTTCTTCCCCGGCCTCATTTCTTCCGAGTGCCTCCCCAGCCTCGGTTCTTCTAACAACCTTGATAGTGGCCTTCTTTTCAGCAGGGGCCCCATCCTCTCTGGCCTTTCTCTTCTTCGCAGCGGCTCGTCTTATTGTTTGAAGTGAAGGTGCCATACCTGCAAGTCGCAGAAGGTATAAAAGAACTTATTACAAAAGGAAAAAAGAGAAAATGGGGAACGGTTGGCCGCTCATCATTGCCAGGAGCAAGTCCTGCCAGCTGAAGGTTCTCCTCGGCTAACAACATGTTACATCGAGGGATGTCGGTAGTGATCAGCTTTCCGAATGCCTCTTTATCTCTTAGGAGTATCGTCGGGTCTTTATTCGGCCCGGTGTCGGGAATTCCCCACTCGATTCTTACCCCCTCAACCTGGGCGAAGAAAAACCTATCTTTCCACCCTTTGATGGAAGTGGGAAGATATAACTTAAGGGTTCTGGTTGGCCTAGGGGCAAAGGACCACCAACCCGATTGTTTCCTAAGGGTGTAAAAACAACGAAAGAGAGAATTCCTAGCCTCTATCCCCTGAATGTGACATAACACTAAAAAACCGACAAGGGTCCGAATGGAGTTTGGAGCCAACTGCGCCATGGTCAAAGAGTACCGATCTAATACATTAAGTATAAAGGGATAGATGGGAAGATGAAGGCCAGCCTTAAAGAATGATTCGTAAAGGGCAACCTGACCAGGATAGGAGGAGACTACTTTATCCTCGGGAAGGGGCCGATAAAGACGGAGCTCAGTAGGGATTTGGTATTGAGCCCTGAGATTGATAATCTCTTGAGCAGTCATGACAGAGGCAGTCCTCTCGAGAGACTACCTCACAAGGGAGGAGGGGCCGGCAATGGCCAGGCAATTCTCGGCGGGAGTTTGCCCAGCAGCTCCCTGCTGCTCCGCTGGGACATCCTCCGCGGAGGAGGACCAACTAAGCGGGGGAGAAGAAGAAGGTCGAGGACTGGGGGAATAACCCTCGGAATCAGAAATCAAACATGATGGGGAAGAAGAAGCCATGGAAGCAGAACTGACCTAAAGGATATGAAGCCGACAGAATCGGGGACGAAGAGCTCGGGAGGTGGGAGATGAACAGGCTCAAGCAGGATCGAAATGGGGAAGAAGGCGAAGAAGGTGAAGGTGGCTCGAATCGAAAGCAATCCCCTTTTATAGCCTCATTTTTTTCAAATTGTCCCGCCTGGTTTGTTTCGGCCACGTAATCGATTGCCATTGGAGTCGGCTATGGCAACTGCACGGAGCGCAGGATACGAAAAGCATGACCAATGATGGGATGGCAGTGACCTCACCGCAATGATGTGCCTACTTTTTCGTAGCCCGACGCTTGAGGAAAATCCCTCCCAATCTCAACAGGCGAAATGATGGCGCTGCAACATCAGATGCGTCATAAGGAAATGGCCCTTAATGCGTGGCACTTCAAGATTAGCCACCAGGTGATAAAATGCCCTCTTTCAATGGTAAATGCACGTTCACCCATCTCAGGGGCGGGGGGGGGGGGCAGCATCTAATGTAACTAATCACGCCTCCGGGTGGTGCAATAATGGCCCGCGCAAATTTCTGAGCAAAGTAATGATTTCAGCCAGCCTCGGCCACGGCTCTGGCCTCAGCTTCGGCCTCGGCCACGGCTTGACTGTTGGGAGAGTTAATCCCCGAGGCATGCATATTTTAAAATTTGATAACAATTATCAATGCGGAAATTTAAAGATTACATATTAATCTTTCTAACATGCATCAAGATCATATCTTTGCCTTATGTTATAAGATCGTTTGATCTAAGTATTGCATATAAATTAAATAATTAAGATCATATCTTAATCTTCAAGATGAGAAGTCATACTTCTCATCTTGAAGCCTGCCTTAAAATCTAAGGATCAAATCACTCACCTTAAGAACAGCAGGTAAATCCTTGTGCTCTGCAGCCGTTCAATCGTCCGGCCTCTAGTATTGTCCACGCGAAGCCCCCGAATGATCGAATTTTCGGGAGTGCTAGATCACAGAAAAATAATTTTGCTGATCTTAAATTCTTCCACTTGAATCTTCCTCCAAGATCCACCAAGCTTTTGCTAACACTAAAATCACACCAGAATTTTCTGTTCTAACTCTTAGAACTGTAACATTGGTTCTAACTGTTTAGAATTTTTGATCTCTTTTGATCTTGTGTTTTTTTATCTGGTGAGGGATGTCCTCTATTTATAGTTTCATATTAGCCAGCCTATTGAATTCTAACATTTAGAATTTCGCTGTTTTTGTGAAAACTAAAGAGACATATTAAATTCACACACTTATCAATGCATGAAGAGTTGTGTGGAGTGCTCATCCAAAGAGGCACATTAATTCACACGCTTGTCAATGCACGAAGAGTTGTGTGGAGTGCTCTTCCAAAGAGGCACATTAATTCACACACTTGTCAATGCACGGAGAGTTATGTGGAGTGCTCTTCCAAAGAGGCACCTTTTAGTAAAATTTATTTTTCTTGAACTTGAGAATCATTTGAAGAAGACTAAAAGTTATAAATTAAATTCTGCATGAGAATTTAATTTCTTATGAGATGAGATTTTAGTTATCTCATCATACGAGAAACCTTTTTCACATATGGGGTTGAATTTTTGGTTTTAAGCTAATTTGAATTTATTGGATTAAACCAATATAGATCATGGTCCTAGCCCAAATCAAATTTGGCTAATCCTGAATCTATTTAAATCCAAATCAAATCTAATTTCAAATCAATATTTGAAATTGATTAGTCCTTCTAGTAAACTTAAACCAAATTGAATCTTATTCACTTATACTTAATCCAATTGAGATAATTCAATCAATCAAATTGATTAATTAAATCATATACGATTCTCAATCGTTGATCAGCAAATAGATCATCCTAAGAAACTTCTATGCGTGTGACTCTCTAGGTTCGAACCTAAGCCGGTAGCATAGAAACAATTTTCTATACTAATTGATGTGCCCATCTAGCAATGAAACCCGACGTCCGGATAGGTCGAAGAGTTGCCGAGCAAACTCCAAGAACCCTAAGAAAAGTTACCATATAATTCATCCTCTTGACCACAAATGCTAGGATGGCTTAAGAGCCTGTCAACTCTAAACAACAAATCCATAAAGTAATTTTAATTTTAGTGATCATGTGACTTTCACATGAAGTGCCTTGGCCAAGGTCTTGCTAAACTGAAACACAAGCATTTCTCCTTTTAACGGGATAGGTCAATTTCCATCTTGATCCACAACTGACTACCACAAGTACTTGACTGCACCCAGCAACCTTTCGTAGCTGGATTAGAAATCCAGGTGGTCCGGCACCTAAGTACAATGAGTTTCTTGTAAGCCACTGGTTGTGATCTTTAGGTCTGAAGGATACTTATACCTTTATCTTCTCGGATTAACTCTTGACAGTAGAGTATCCGAAAATGAGTCACGTTTGGTGAAATGTACTCCTACACTTTCACCTGTATGTCATACCAGTGTCTCTACACTCCTTGGTTAAGAGGACAACCAACAAATATGATATATAACGTCCTATAATTGATAGTACTATGGCCCTGTCATAGTATATCATTTGGTCGCGAACTCTTTTAAGGACCTTCAAAGATAAATCCTCCTTTATCGTGAAGGAAGATCCTGAGGGCTTCATTACTATTAGGAGTTTTAAGAAGATGTTCTTGTAATGAATAAACTGCCAAATAAATTTTATTAATATCAATTTATATACAATTTACATCAACATAATCATCAAATGATTGGCTTTAGGATACAATTCCCAACACGGCTCTGACCTCAGCCTCGGCCTCAGCCACGGCTTGACCATGGCTCTGACCTCAGCCTCGCCTCGGCCACGGCTCGACCATGGCTCTGGCCTCAGCTTCGGCCTCGGCCACGGCTCGACCACGGCTCCGGCCTTAGCTTTGGCCTCGGTCTCGGCTCGGCCACGGCTCTGGCCCCAGCTTCGGCCTCAGCCACGGCTCGACATCGGCTTCGATCTCGGCGACCTCAACCCCATGCTATTGATGTTGTTTCAGCTATGAAGTTGACTTTGCCTGCTAAGCCGATTTAAACACCAACTGTAGTACATCCTACTCATCCACCGTTGTTGAGATCATGGGTGGTTATAGATACTGAGCAGTTGCCGATATCTGCGGAGCATGTTTAACAGCTGGGCATCAAATGACGGAGCCGATCTTAACAGAAAAGGAGAACCGACTGTTATCGCCGAAGGGTAAGAGGGGTCCCCGAACAGGTATATAAAGGACCCTAGCTCACGACGAGTAGGGGGAAGAATCTCTATTCTCATCTAAAATCCTTGTTCTTCCGATTGCTGACTTGAGCGTCGGAGGGTCTCCGCCGAAACCATCGGTCCAGAACTTTTCTTGCAGGATTCCGGCTAGGAGAGACGATCCTATCATACCTCTGAAGGCCCATGAAGCTCTTATTCCACCCGACGCTCCCTAAAGGTGATTTGGCAGCAACAGCTTGTGTTAAAGCGTTTCTAGTTAATGAGTCATGGGTTAATTAGATTCGCTTGATATTTTTATAATGTTCTATGATCTCACGGAAAAAAGGGTTAGCCAAAAATTATTAATTAAGTTTCTTGGCCTTGCTTAGGCATTCAAAACCCACACTCAATGCAGGACTAAAAGTACAGTTTCAAGTCCTCACTTGTACGCTTTAGTTCAAATTTTTGAGTAAGCTCTAAGATTAGGTTAATTTTGAATTGTCTGCGTAGAATGAGAATTTGTAAGTTTTGTCAACACCTTAGCCAAGTAGAGAACAATTTTTAGATGAGTGCTATTTAAGAATACAACTCTTATTATAAAGTGAATACTATGATAAAGAAACTATGAAAATTTTAAATTTTTATGCTTTTATATGGTTTGTGTCATCTTGATATCATGATGATATCTAATGATCATAAATGATATGCCATTTTTATTATAATTGCATGCTTATAGTGAAGAAAAATAATAATGATAAATATTTCTAGTTTTAAAACAATTTGTAGAATCTCAAAAGATATTAATAATATTATAAAAAAGAGAAATTTTTTGGCAAATAGGCCTTCATAGTTACTGACCTGCTGCTTGTCAAGTGGGTGGTTGCTTAGTGCCTCCCATTGAAGACCTTCAATGTTCTAAAACTCCACCCCTGAAAATGATTTTTGGTATGCTGTAGACACACATAAAGGGATTATCTATCTTTTTTAAATTTTTTTATATTTTAAATTATTATAATTGTTGTTTTGTAAAAAGGAATTTTTAGTGAAATTATGATTTGAACATCTAAATTTTTAGCACAATAGTCAAAAGATTTTTGTAAGTTAGCAAGCTTGCACATCTATTCCAATTTTGTAGATTGACAAGATAAGACATTCTATTATCTATATACTCAAAATCAATATATTAAAATGATAGCTAACATCAATTTTGTTGTGTTGCATGGTATTATTAACACACGTTGTTAAGTCCTAATTGGTTGAGCTTTTGGATGACCCAAAAGCACTTTAGAAGCTTAAAAATACTTTTCAGTAATTTTATAGTGTTTAGTAAAATTTTTATACATACCTTCTGTTCCACCAAAAGCTGTTAAAAATTCTGCTTAGAAAAGCTCTAAATTGGAGCTTTTCCTTAAAGCTCCTGTTACTAAATGTTGGAAAGCTATTTTCAGACTTGACGATCACAAATTCGAACCTTAAGAATAATAATATTTAATATTATTATAATTATATAATATAATATGAGTTGAACTAGACTATACTCAAATATTGTCAAATTTAGGATCTAGACATCTTTTTTAATCTTTGATTTACATGAATCCCAAAGCCATTCATCTTTTTTACTTTTTCTATCTTTAAAATTTATGAACTATATGGATTTAAGGATAAGAAAAATGATCGGATTTAGACTAATATAGCCAAGTCTAACCCAATATATTATATATATTCAAATATTATAATAATATTATATTATAAATAAAATAAAATAATTATAATTATATTAAAGTATTATTAAATTATAATATTTATGTAGTATAAATAAGATAATTATTATATTATAATATATATATAATAAGATTTAGTTTTATCAATCAACACTATCATCTGCAAATGGTATATGCTATTATAGATGATATAGTGTTGATTGATAAAACTAAATCTGAAGTAAATGCTAAGCTAGAGATTTGGAGAGATGCTTTAGAATCTAAAGGTTTTAAGATTAGTAGAACTAAAACTGAATACATAAAATAATTTTAGTGGGAAGTAGAATATAAATGAAG
>UESW01004982.1:0-96941 GCA_900491605.1 Calamus simplicifolius | reverse complement strand
CTCCATCTCTTTATATATATATATATATATATATATATATATATATATATATATATATATATGTATGTATGTATCAAGTCACTCCATCGCACAAATAAACTTTAGGTCTATGTTGTACATGTTTAAATTAGCTAAGTTGTTCTTCTTTAATTTATTATCGATTGAAGCTATCTCTATCTTTTTACAAATGATTTCATTTCTTATCCTATTATTTCTTATATTATCGTATAACCATCTCAACATTCTTATTTCGGTCATATTTATCCTATACACATGTATTTTTTTAGCTACCAATATTACATGCTATAAAGCATAGCTAGTCTTAGATGATTATGAATTTAATAAAAAAATAAAATTAATTAAAATTTAAAAATATTAAGATGAAAATATTATATTTTTATTTGATTTTAAATTGATAGAATTTTTTATATATCAAGAAAACAAAAACCAAATATATTTTTACAAGTGATTTTTCATTGGGAGATAATACGGATATAGAATTCTTTATATTGTTATATATATAGGGGCAATTAGATAATTTTTTAATAGAATTGCTATGAGAACTAAGGCACAACAAAAATAGGAAAACACAGAAGAACCCAGTAATCTAAGTTTGAAAGGGGATAAGATGCAATAATTGTGTCATATCATAGGTTAACCTACTGATAACTCTATTTATTATTCTAATTTAATTATTAAAATAAATATTAATTATTTTTAATTTATTAAGAATTAATACTTTTTATGGATATTTAGTCTATAGATGAAAAGAGCTTGATTTTTAGAGTCTAACTATGCAGATGGCGCTCAAATGAGGACTTGGTTTGCCCAAAAAGGAAGAAGAGATGATTTTGCATGATTCCCGATGCAAACTAAGGTAAGTGATGTTAAATGAATGGCTGAAAAATTTTCTCACGACATCTGAACGATTTTGAGCGCCTGATTGACTCCAACTTTGATTAAAAGGAAGCCCTATACAAGCTCTATAAAAGAAGAACCTTAGGCAATAGTTGCAGAGGAGGAGTTTCTACAAAGCTTCTTTTATTCTTCTTTTATTTAGATTATTGTATTTGAGCCTCGAAGAGAAAAATTATGGAGGGAATGCTGGTGCCAGCAATGCATGACTAGATTCTTTAGACTTGGGATGATGATGAAACTTGTAAATAGGTTTTATCTTATTATTTACTTTTTATATAGAATCCATTTAATTAATAATATTTTTTATCTTATCATTTACTTTTTATATATAGAGGATACTTAGTATGTAATCATTGAAAAAAGATTACTTTTATTTGTTAAATAAGTCATGCCTATTTATATTAAATGAGTGCCAAGTAAGTTATATTTATTCATATTAATTGAGTTGTGTCGTACCAATTTAACATGATCTATTTATTCAATAAGCATCGTATGTAATATCATATTACTTGTTTAACATCAAACTATATCCACATTTAAATTTTTAGGATGATTAATTAATTGTATCGTGTCTATTGATATAATATATAGTATCATATCTCAGCTTTAATACGGTATAAACAGGATATAATAGCTTAAATTGCCGCCCATGGAAGGAGAATCATAATTTTCGCCATGAATCCAAAAGCTCCAAATTTCATAGTAAGTTAAAGTGGCAAGTTTTTTTTTTTTTAAGTACAAATGGATAATCATATTGTTTAGTGCAAATCAATTCTAATAGATAAAAAAATAAAATTTATTTAAATACAATAGAACATAAGTTATCATATTTTTTTAAACTAAAATTCAAAATGATAAACAATAGTATTCACCATTCAATCAATCATAAAATCAATTTTTTAATAAATATAATAAATTTAAACTTTATGAACATTCCGTAGGATAGATTGAATATCATAACGTCATGAAGCAAAGAATTAATTAAGCGATAAGCTTTTCAATCGTGCCTCAAGGCTGGTGGAACCAAAAGTGAACCACCCCACGTACTTGGGGAAGAAGACAGAGTTGTTTCATTTGAGCTTGCTGGAAAAAGCCTAAGTTGAATCAGTTTCGCCATCACTGAAATTGAGTGACCGGTTCCAGCGGCCAGCCTTTAACGATCAATCTCTGATCATGGTACATACCATAGTAACAATTTTTTTTTTTTAATTTTATCCCTTGGTACAGTACTTAAAATATTCTCTTTATTATTCCCTGGTTTCCACGCGCAGAGCACTAAAGACGAAACAAAGGAAAGGAAGAGCCTAATCAGTTGTCATGACATCAAAAGCACACCATTTTTTTTTTTTTTTGGTGACACACTGATTTTACAATTTTTTTCATTAAAAAACCGTAATATGTATCTTTAATTAAAAAATATTTACAAAAATAATTTTGACATTTAAAAATTTTGGCATCTTGCTGCTAAAGTCTTCTTCTGCAATGAAAATAATAATTGTTGCTAAAGCAGTGTCATTGATAATAAATCCATGAGTTACAACAAAAATATTTCATCATTAAAAGTATAGAAATCTCAATATTGAAATAACTAATTTTGTTGTTAAAAATTTAGTACTAAAACTCACATGCAAAAATTTTTATTATCGAAATGATATTTTTTTTATGATAAAAAAATTTCATCATTAAATACTTTGGTGACAAAATGCTCTTTGTTGCAGAATATGGTTAAAAATGTGCAAATGTTAAAGCTATTTATGACTATTAGTAATTTATTTTGATAATCTGAAATTACAGTATAGGTTACCATGCTTGAAAATTAGACATAAAATCTGAACCATAATATATAATTATATATTTATAATATTAAAATTATATATATTATATATTAATACAATATTTAATATTTTAGTCAATTTTATATATTAAATTATATAGATTACTAAATATATATATATATATATTTCAATATTATAATGTGATATTTAATATATTATATTTATATATTAAAATTTATAATATCTAATATATAATAAATTTAGTTTACAAAGAATCATTATTTTCAGGGTTACTTAAAAGATGGAAAACATTTATAATAAAATTAAATACAATTCGAAAACATGATAAACTAACTAATTAGCATATTTTATTATTATGAACTAATTGTGCTAATCTTTTATTTTAAGAATTTAATTATTAAATATGAGATTATCAGGAATGTAAGATTTTTGATAATATTATATTATCATGCACCAAATGTCACCTTATTATCATCACGGCAATTGGTTAAAATAATTTAGTTTATTAATTTATATTCTTAAATATTATTATTTATTTATTCCATAATTTCAACAACATTATGCGTTACATTTAAACTCTTATTTTGCAAATAACGATAGGAATGCATGTAATGTGTAACAAGCAACCTATCTATTTTATAATTTATTGTTTAAAAACTTATTAAAATACTTTATCCATACATATCAAGAATTAGTTCTAAAACACATATTGACATATTCTAATTTGTAAAAAATAAATCATTATTTTCACCGGATGATGGACCATTCAGGCAACTGAAATTACTACTATTAACTCCATGCAATGACATCGAATGAATAAAAAATTCACATTTCCTTGCTAAACAAAGTAAGCTTCCGTTCACAAAGTTTTTGGATGGCTTAAAAGTAATTTTTAATATTAATGTTTTTTAAAATGTTTGATAAATATTTGACAATTTCTTTAGAATAATGCAAGAGCTATTAAGCACACTAAGCTAAAAAATTCTACTTAAAGAAAAAAAAGGCTCAACAACCCCATTCATATTACAAGATAATAGCAATATAATATAATTATAAAGTATAATATAAGATGTCAAAAATATAATTATTATAATGTATGAATATTATTATAATTATTATATATATAATATTATAAAAATACTACAATATAATAATATTATATTATGCAACATTATATTTTTGTTATACAACTATAAAAATATATAATAATTATCATAATTTTAATAATATATTATGACAATTTTCTATTATAATCATTCTTATATTAGAATATTATATTTTCTTATTTTATATGATATTATAATACGAGATATTTTAATATTAATATATTATATATTATTAAATTAATTATTATAATGGTCTTCAATACGTTTCGTGACGGAAAATAGTATGCAGTATTTTTTTATTTTTATTATAAAATTATTTGCTAATATTTTTAAAATATAATTATCAAATAATAATTTTTTTTTAAAAAAAAACTGTACATGGGATTTGAAGGAAATTTTATGCCGTTGGATATCTTTACAGCTTTTGGACATGCTCTAGCATTTATTAAAATTAAAAAAAAATCTAGCACAAAGTCTCAACGGAAGAAGAACTCCAGTGATCGATCATCTTTATCCATTAGGAGTCCCTAAATAATATTAAACTTCTACTGAGTGAGAGACATATTCTAGGGCCACAAGCAACCTGACAACGTATCACAGAGGCTGTTTTTTTATCAGCACGCATCTCAATAGAGGGGAAAAAAAAAAAAAATAAGACAATGGACCAAATCAGCTGCGGAATTCCACTGGGCTTATGGTATGTTCCGATGAGAGGAGCTGGGAGCCTGGAAAGGTCATGGCACGACGTCCAACTCCCCCCTTTTGTCCTCGAAATTTATGACCGATTAGTTTTGAATTCAAACATATCGACTCATTTGTCCCATCCTCCCTCTGCTATCCCAAACAGCCGTGGCCCGTGGCAGCCCGTACCGAGAAGAGTCCTCAGTCCTCACCCTTTAACTTTCTCCGCCACCAACGGCGAAATAGACCACTGAAGGGGTTCCAAATAATGCCTGTCAAATTATTATAAAGGAGAAAACTAACTCGTGGCAAGGGAATGCCAGCCCCACACGCAACCTAATAAAAACTCGTTACATTACATCTCCAAAGCAAAGTATTATTATTATTATTATTATTAACTTTGCAAGCTGAGCTCATTACTTTATTCTTAAAATTTCTTCTGACACCTCCCATCAATCGTGTTGTTAGAGGTGATGCAAAGGCATTCTAAATTATCGATCGATCTCCGCCTCAGTTTGGTCATTTTCTTCGTTGAGTTGATTCCATGGGTTACCTTTCTTGCCGGGCGGAGTCGTCCATCGCCACCTGCCGCTCTATCTCCTCCTTCGCCCCCACCCCCATCCAAAAGAAGTCCAAAGACGAACGCAAAGAAGACGAAGACGGCGACGCCGACGCCGACGAGACGCCGTCTCCCGTCCCTGGCCACATACGCCACTTCACCTACCGCGAGCTGGAGTCCGCCACCGGCCGCTTCTCCGACACTGCCCTCCTTGGCCGCGGCAGCCACGGCGCCGTCTACAAGGCCGTCCTCCCCGGCGGCCGCCCCGTCGCCGTCAAGCGCCCCTCCCGCCGCCCCCTGACCACCTCCCTCTCCCCCTCCCCCTCCCCGCGCGCGACGAGGTCGAGAACGAGATCCAGATCCTCTCCTCCATCCGCGGCCCCCGCCTCGTCAACCTCGTCGGCGTCACCCCCGCTGGCGGCGGCCGCCGGGAGCGCCTCCTGGTGGTGGAGTTCATGCCCAATGGGACTCTATACGACCTCCTCCACTCCAACCCCCGCCCGCCCGGGTGGCCGCGCCGCATCCGCCTCGCCCTCCAGACTGCCAAGGCCCTCCTTGAACTCCACTCCGCCGAGCCCCCCGTCATCCACCGCGACGTCAAGTCCGCCAACGTCCTCATAGACCGCCGCTTCAACGCCCGCCTCGGCGACTTCGGCCTCGCTCTCCGCGACGACTCCGCCGCACTTTTCTCCGCCGCCCGGGCCACTCCGCCGGCGGGGACCCTCGGTTACCTCGACCCCTGCTACGTCACCCCGGAGAATCTCAGCACCAAGACCGACGTCTTCAGCTTCGGCATTCTCCTCCTCGAGATCATGAGCGGCCGCAAGGCCATCGACGTCGCCCACTCCCCGCCGTCCGTCGTCGAGTGGGCGGTCCCCCTTTTAAAGAAAGGCAAGATCTTGGCGCTCTACGACCCAAGAATTCCCCCGCCCAAGAACCCGGCGGCGAGGCGGCAGCTCGCGTCGCTGGCCGCCAGCTGCGTGAGGTCGTCGAGGGAGAAGCGGCCGTCGATGGAGGAGGTGGTGGCGCAGCTCGACGCCGTGAACAAAACGGCGTCGGTGATGGCCTGGAATGGGCTCTCGGTCGGTAATCCTTGCTCGGTGGTGGATACCGAGAGGACGCTCTCCAGGCTGAATCCCAGCAGCCTGGGTTTGGATCGGGATTCGAGTTCTGTTCCGAGGGCTGCTAAAGGCGAGAAAGAAGAGCTGAAGCTGCCTTCTTTTGTCAAGGAGTCTCAGTCTCGGCCTGGGAGGAACGCGAGAAGGGTGTTCTCGGATGGAGGCACCAGGGGAGGTAGGAATCTGATGGAGCTCATGGCCCGGATCTATGGGGAGGCCGCCGAGGGAGTGGTGGTGGTCAAAGGTCCGCCGGCGGCGGAGCTGATAGAAATGCAGTCCTAAGTAGGATATCTCATTTGATCTCGGTCCAACTGGTGGAAGACTAACAACCGATATCGTCATTGTTGAATCAATGAATTGTTAAGGAGAGACAGAGAGCGAGAGGTCTCATTTTCTGGCATTTCCAATCGTTGTAGAGGGTCCCAAGCATCCAGTTTGTCTCCTTCCCTCCTCATACGATAGCCGTTAGCAAGTCATTATTAGTAGTATGGTTTGATTCTTTTTATGTCAATTTATCTTTATGAATGTAGCTGAATGTTATTATTATTATTATTATTATTATTATATTATTATTATTATTTGACTAATAGACTGCACCGTGCTCTTCATTTTTGACTCGCAATGGAACAACCATGCGGGCTTGATCATAGAAAACGTTCTATCCTTGGATAATATTGGGAGGAACAAAAGCAATAAGCTGAGATGAGATGGATATATTTAGCACGGATATATTCTCGTGCAAGTGTTGCTATTTCTCAATAGATTTGTGTTTACCTGCATCCTAAAATTTCAATTTGAATTCCTATTGATTAGATCACATTTCAGTTAAGTTGGGTTATTTGGCTCTTCCCAAGTATTGATGATTGGATTTCTACAGAGCACAACCGAGGCTCTACCCAAGTATTGATGATTTGATTTCTACAGCATCAAACCAATGTGAGAGACTAACCAAACACACGCTCGCATTACATATGGACTTGGGCTAGAATGATCTGAGGGGAAGTATTCCTTGAACAATTGAGCTACCCTAATTTTCCAGTCCATTAGGAATTCTTCTCCCAATATTGTGATGTGCTCCATCAAATCTCTTGAAAGAAAGAAGTAGAAAACCACCAAATTGGTCATTCCCTTAAAAACAAAGCGACCTGGATAAAATAAAGTCAGATTTTAATTTCATTGCAACGGCCACTATTCTCTCCAATGATTTTAAGGATAAATCTCTGTAATAAATAATAGGAAAGGCAAAAGGATAATTTAACTCAATTAAGGGCGTATAACTATTTCATCCCTCTAACAAGGGATAAAGGCCTTCGACCTCCAACAAGATATTCCATCTGGTGGGATAAAGCCGAATAGCGGCACATTTTCGGACTTAACCTGCTAGCAAAAAGGCGGTCAGAGATGGAGATATATTCACTTTATTGCCAGAAGTCACAAGTTTGGCAGTACCAGCCAGTAACTAAACCTTATCTTATCCATTAAGGGGTCACGTTTGAGATCGAAACTAGGATTTGCTTTTCATTATTAGCTCCCGTTCCACAAACCACCTATAAATTTGATATCAACGATCCACTTTTATTTAAGAATTTGAAAATAAAAAGAGAGAGAGATAGAGATAAAGAAAGTTTTCATTATTAGTCCCCAATCCATAGACCACCCATAAATATATGCCATCAACCATCCACAGGAACATAAGAAAGAAAGAATGAACGAACGAAGTCAAATCTTGCTCTACCATTACAATTGAGGCCATTACAACAAAGATGGAATAGCTCTCACTTTCTGTAAATATGAATTATTCTTTTACATTAGATCTTTTTGATATAATTTGTAGAATGGGGTGGGAGCAGCAATCTCATATATATATATCCTACTTAGGAACTCCCGTAACTCCCGTTACCGCGGACAAGCATCAAGTAAAATTGGTGCAAATCACCAAGCTTTGTTGGTGTGCCCTTGAATTAACTATAGAGCAGACAAACCTATGAATCACGAGGGCCATCAAATGATTGACTCTTCCTCAAATTCCAATGAAGGCCTTCATGGATGCTTCGAAGGAAATCATTGGTGGAATCCACTTGACAAGCTGTGGGCACCGGCCAAGGTGCCATGCTGCAGATGAGTGCATCACCAGCGGCCAGTTGTTTCCTGTCCTTGCCGTCAAAAGAAGCCCAGGCATGTCCTCTGCTGTTGTAAGGCACTTGCACCCGCAGTGTCACGTACTCTGGTAATATCAGAGGCCTGAACGACAGAGAATGTGGGCAGATTGGCGTGAAGAGTATCCCAGGGACCTGCATTTTGGATGTATCAGAAACAGCCTCCATTGTAAAAACTATATTCTGACACATCAGTATTCAAGTATGCTGTGTAAATGCCAGTGGATATTGCGTAGAACGTGAGTTTCCTTATTGTTCAAATTTGTAATCAAATCAATACATTGGACACTAGTGATAAGATCATCCATCAGTTATCATTGGCACCAATGCGGTTGCAAACTTCTCTCTAATTTTTTTTTTTTTTCTAGTTTTTTAATTTAAGCAAGATGGTGAAATACAAAGATGAAACCTTAAAACCTGAAAGGGAATCATTGAAGGGTTCATAGCCTTCCAATCAAAAGACTATATCCTTCAAAACTACGAACAAAGTCACGTCACAGAAATGGCCTCTCCTGTATGTCAGAATGAAAGCATCAGAAATTTATCGCCATATTTAGCAGGTACAAGTGCAAATGCTTCTTTTAAGGTGTTACATATTTTGTTCTTGGCAGTAAATTATAGTTGGCATAATTGGCAGAATTCCTAATTGACTTACAACAAAGGAACAGCACATCATTTAAGAGAAGAAAGGCATAAATCAGGGTTTCAGGCTCTCCATGTTTAAAAGAAACCTAAATGCCAAAGAAACAAGGTTATAAGCTTATCATGGCATGCATGCAAACTAATTAAAAGCTTCAACATCTTTGATTGAATACAATAAGATTTTTTTTTCTCAAAATAATAAATTCGATATGAGGGTAAAATTCTGCTAGGAGTTAAATCATTACTCTTGTAACACTATTCTTAAAGAAAATGATATGCTAATGAATAATGGCCCAAGAGCACTGGAGTAAAATCTTTCAAACAAGCTGAAAACAGTGAAAATGGCTAAAAATGTCAACTCCTACCTGTGACATAAATGAATATTCTAAAAAATCGCACTAATTTACCTCAATATTCTAGAAACACATCTAGTAATGTAAAATTTTTAAGTTCATCTCAGAATAATAGAGACATTAATTGTGTTAAAACATGATTGCCATCTAAAGTGAACCTCACTGACAAGTAATTATTTGATTACCTTTTCTTGCCTGTGCAGTAGTGCAATGAACCCAAGTCAAGTGAGGTTAGATGTTCCAATCCTTTAAAAAATTTATTTTTGTCTTGAAAGACAAGCATCTGAAGCACATGTTTTATGGGTAAAGATGACAGTCAAAACATACCTGTGGATGAACCATTGATCCTCCAGCTGCTAGAGAGTATGCTGTGCTTCCAGATGTTGTTGATAAAATTAATCCATCTCCTTGCACGAGTGTAACAAAGGAGCTATCACAATAGCATTCTAAATTAGTAAGGTAGGATGATATCCCACGGTCAATTGTAACTTCATTTAGGACTAGAATGGGCTCCTCAGTCTCTAGTTCATCCTTGGCTGCATCTCGGATAACTTGGCACTGTAAACGGTGGCGCAATGTGATGCTAATGGGTCCCTTTAAAATTGTATCCAAACAATCCCGATAATGTTCGCTTTCTTGATTATGTTAAAGATCACCAAAAAACTGTAATTTACCTAACATATAGATTTTTTTAGGTATAATAACAAATAGATCTTTAAGAAATAAATAGAACATTTTTCAGAACAAATTTACATGCACATGCACAGTAAATTGGCTGTAGTTGGGAAAAGGCTTAGATGAGTTGAGACGCTCAGCAATTTGGCTAAATTTCTGAGACAAGGTATATCTTTGATCTTTTGTCAATTGGATTTAATATTACATTACAAAGATAATGATAGATAAGGTCTTTTAATACACATATCTCATTCAAGCTTCTCAATTAACTAAAGAATATATAAAAAAAATTAAAAAAGTTATTTCTGACTATATTTTTAGTTAATCCATGAAAAGAAAAAATATTCACTTCTAACATGAAAATGAAAGGTCAAACTCATTGTTGAAGGGTTCAACTCGCTCCCAATCCCTGAAATGCCAATTATATAACTTTAAAAGTATCCAAGTATTTGATATAAATCTGGCATGGATTTCAGAAGTTAAACACAAGTGTCTAGGTAACATAACTGCAATATAAACCTATGTACTGCACGTATGCATGGGGGAAAATGCCTTCTGTAACTGTTCACCATATTGTATTTTCCTCTTGGACATAATCTAGATATAGTTAAAGAACTCTCACGTAACCATTGATTTCATGATGATCACATTATTTTCCTCACCATGTTAGATTGGTTTTTCCTTGACTACACACATTTTACTGTTCAGGTTAATTCTTTTGACTTTTTGCTACTTTTTGGTTCCTTTCACCCACCTTTTCCTTGACATCTAGTACTAGCACACTAGCTTCACTTATGCTTCTTAAGTCAGAAAGGTTTAGCTTGCTATGAATATTTTATGCAGCTTCCTGATAAACAACATAATAATTGGACATGGACTGAATGAGAAATACATCAAGTCCTCTGATTTGGATCTCAGTTCTGTAAATCTTACACAAACTATCTTTGCTAAAGCCAGAGCCCCATGATTTACCTGCCTTGGTTATATTCAATCATGTATAACTAAATTTATTCAACCATAATATTTCTTCCACAATGTGTAACACCCCAAAAATAGCCTCACATTGGATGAAAAAGAAAGTGTCATGTGCTTATAACTCAAGTCCACTTGCTACCCATTAACTTTCACTTGAGTTTTTGGGCTACATGGTTTTGGCCCGCTAATGGTTAATTGAGCCAACAAGTAGGCTTGGGGTGTTACAAATGGTATCAGAGTCAACTCGAGTATGCAAAAGTTGGTGGGCATGAGGAAAGGACTTCTCATAGGATGGTAGTAGAGTCCCGCCATGGCATGGAGCCACCCTTGCAGCACCAACGATCCAACTCGGAGGTAGATTTTGCTAGCTTGTGGCGTGCGACGAGAATGTCGCATTATAAAGAGGAGAGATCGTAACACCCCAAAATAGTCCCACATTGGATGGAAAAGAAAGTGTTATGTACTTATAACTCAAGTCCATTTACTACTCATTAACTTTCAGTTGAGTTTTTGGGCCACATGATTTTGGTCCGCTAATGGTTAATTGGACCAACCGGTGGGCTTGGGGCGTTACAATATGTTTAAAGCATAGAACTTGCATATATACGAATGTCATTGGGTAAGCATATGGCTAAAGAGCCATGTGAAGGAAAAATTTACCTTGATACTGCTGTATCCATACATATGGTACATAAAAGTTCTACTATAATCCAATCAAGCACTAAGTTTTTCAGCATGTAAACTTACGATCAACGTGTAAATAACTTTGATCGAGTTTTAAAAATTGTCAGCAGATAACTTTGAATTGAGTTTTGAAAATTGTCAGCAGGTTTCTCGCTTTCAACAAGGGATTGCCATCATTCATTTCATTCTGCTAGAAGCTGGCAGCTATGGATGGTAAGACCAGGTTGGCAAATCAGAAACTAACAAGGCTTCTGCTTAGCATCCAAACTTTAGTCAGGAAATAAAAGGGTGTGGCTTCAACAACTTTCTTGTCCACTAGAGTGAGTCGATCCTCCTACATACTTCTCTAGCCATCTTTTGCACAAACCTCTAGTAAGTCTAAAGAAGTCTCAACTCCTCATTGGACTTTTAGTAATGTGATGAAGTCAACACATCAAACAAATGTTCTTAGAATAAAAAGGCTTCAACTTATATACTTGATCCCATTTAGGTGAAGATAATATTCTTCCTCCAATTTCAATTCCTTGAATGGCCAATTATAAAGGAAAACAAATAATGGTTCTAGCAAGGATCAGTAAATAATTATTTCTAATCTCCTTTTTTTGTTTTCCCTTTGAAACAAAACATACAAAAAAAAACCCTCACAAGGTTACAAGAGTTCTGCTAAACTAATTTGATCTAGACCTCCTAATTGGAGACAATTTGCTCTCCACCAAAGCCAAAATTTCATAAAACAATGCCAACTTTTAGTGAGAAAGTGTTTGGTAAAACATAAGCCAAAATTTAGCAAACAGCCTAGATCATCTTTTCCCTCCAGAGCATCCATGATTTTTATTTATTTGGTGAGGTATGAGCTAGTTAAATTTTATAATGCATAATTTACTTCAACCTAGTAATTCATGCAATATGCCGCTTTAATTGCTCAAAGACTCCTCCAAGTATCTTCTTCCAATTAACCTTGCCATGGAGATCATTGAACTGATCTATGAACTCCAAAGTCAGAAAAGATGATCAGTGAGAACTCATCCAACTGTACAAAAAGTTAACATGAAACGTTTCAGGTGAGCTACTGTGAACAAGGTGACCATGGATACCTAGCTAATTACCCATCAAATTTAAGTGCTCTGTGTTTATGATATATTGAACTATTGAAGGAAGCTTTTCAAACAGTACATACATTCATTTGGGGTGTATGTGCATGCATGTGACATGCATGGTCAAATGCATGCACCATAGTAACTGATTAGAAAATTAATAACCTCAAGAACTTTTGATGTTCCTATGAAGGTTGTTAATTGACAATTTATTATGATCACTGTGGCATAAAAAGCAATGAGTGATGATGGTATCTATATGCCTAAGTATGTAGCTCATCAGGAAGGCAAGTGCAATGCATGGTGTGTATAGGTACCCTTTGTCCACATGTCATGTGGATCTACAATTCCTCTTTGAGTAATGGGTGTGACATGTTTGAGATGCCATTTAAACCATTACTGACAAACACCTCAATTGAAAACATAAAGCCTTCATAAATTATGATACATGCAATATTTCAAAGGCAAACCCATCCACAACAAATTTTAGCAATAACTATAACAAATTTAAACATAGAACTAACAAGAACTTGTTGTGGATGTACAAAGGCACCTGGAAGAGTCATATAAGTTATAAGATAAATAGAATCAAAGGACCAGAATATCAGAATCTAGCCACAAGATAATAAATTAAAATGATGCATTTAGAAGTAGGAAAATAGCAATCACTGCTCAAATGGTAAAGAAGAAAGACTGAAGCATGAAATTCAGAGTCAAAAGTGACAGAAACAAGAAAGAATGAAAGGCGGATACGGAAAGGGGTCATAAAGCCCAATGATCCCAGGGAAAATGGCACAACAGGAGGAATTGGTCCTTTGAACAATGATGCTGCCTGCAAAAAGAAATTAAATTCAAACTCCAATTTAAAGATTCAATATCAAAGCAACTTCAAATGATAATAGTTGGTTCAAGTCAACCAACGTGGATCATTGCAATTAAAGAACATATGAGCACTTCTAGAACAGAAAGTGCAACATCAACAATAACAATAACAAAAAGAACAACAACAACAACAACAAAGCCTTAATCCTACACTAGTTGAGGTTGGCTATTGAATGCCATTATTTTCATTCTGCTTGGCTTAGAGTCCTAGAAAGAAAGTAAATCGGCAAAATAAAACTCGATTAGATAGAATAGGTAAAAATAGGATGCTACTGGGTCTATGTTCTTTAAATGAAATTAAATGTTTACTTGCGCAATGCAGGTAGTAATTGTATAGCAACATTATTCAGCTTCTGAACCTTGAGTCCAACCGACTAAAGACTCCCTACTTGGAAATAATAAAGCTTAGTTTTAGTTAATTGACTGACTTGGAGTTAGCACTGACTTGGAGTTAGCATTGGTTATTTAATAATACAAGTCCAAAGAAGGAAATCAAGCACAAGAATAAAGACCATGTCAAAGAACACAATCAACAAAGCTAGATATCTAAATATATTAAAATTAGTTGAGGGATTCCAACTGGTAAAGTTGGTAAAGTCCCTGGAGTTGATACAAGAGACCTAGGTTCAATCCTGCCCTGATTCCAGATGCCATGCTTCTGACTTAGTTGCCATTTATAACATAAATTGTGATTGTCTTGAAGTTAAATATGCATGAACAAGTTATTTTCAGATTAATGATATTTGAAAAAAAGATTGGAAGAATCTATATTTTCTTTAGTCCACTTGGATACAGCATTTGGCATGACATGATAAAACTGTTGAATAACAATTGATTCTATAAATATTTTTTCAAATATGATATCTGAAAAAAAAAATTGCAGAGCGTTATGGAGCTGGAATGTAGAGAACACGAAAACAATGTCTTGGCTCGAAAACACTTAACCAATCTTCTAATTGATGCATTTTTTGCGTCAAACAAGTGCATACTACTTAACTACCAATCTGCAAGGTCAGTAAAAATTCAGGAGGTCAATGGAAATGTGTCCATGCATTTTTGATATGGTTACCACATGTCTATATTTATACAATGGATCATTCATAGCACTTAATTAAAAATATTGAAACAACATGTAAATAAATTAAATGTAACAGAAATGCGTATGTTAAAATGGATATGCGAAAAAACTTTAAAAGATAGAATTAGAAATAAATATATAAGAGAAATGATAGGAGTAGCCTCAATTGAGGATAAAATGAGAGAAAATCGGTTGCGGTGGTTTGGACATATACAACGTAAACCTTTAGATGTTCCAGTTAGAAAGAGTAATCTTTTGACAATCCATGGTAAGGATAGAGGTAGAGATAGACCTAACTATGGACAGAAATAATTAAAAAAGATATAACTATTTGTATTTGTAATTTGAATGTCGATTTGGTCCTAAATAGAGCAGAGCGGAGGAAGCAAATTCATGTAGCCAACCCCATGTAGTTGGGAAAAGGCTTAGATGAGTTGAGTTGAGTTGTATCATGAATAGCACTTAATAATTATGTTGGACATCCTAATATGCTAGCCAATAAGCTTCAATACAAACTATAGACATTTGGTGTAGTAACATATTTAAACCCAAGACGTTGGCATCTGTTCCTCACCAAGTGGTTAATAAATAATTTTTGCACATCTAATACACACGAGTCTCTCCCCCTCTCTGTTTTGTTAGCTAGGCAATCTTATATGTTGGATAACTGTCCAGCAGCTTGGGATGAGGAAGTCTTTTATTAATTTCTTAATTTTTATCAGAAGTCTGCTATGGATAAGAAGCCTCTCATATGGACATGCTCATCTTCCCTTCATCATGTACTTGCATTCATAGCCATTGGATTGCTCTATAAGCAAGCAGGGTAAAAGTAAGGTTGAAAAGAAGTGGAGTCACTTACAAGTAGAGATGTCCCCCAAGAGCACTAGGCACATACAATGCACTTAAGCAGAACAATGGATGGCTATCATTCCCATCCCGATTATGTGCTTTTATTTTTCTTATATAAATGGATAAACACACTCCCACTTTTGGCTGTTCACTAATCTCGTTCTTTTCTTTTAAGAAAAGAGGGGTATACCATTAAAGGTTGGGTTACATATAGCCACAGGGTATATCAATTGATTAAGGATGGGATTCCAATTGCCCAGTTCATAAAGTCACACTAGAGTTAGAGACACCCCCAAGAATTTGTGTTATCCAACAGTAATGAAATATTTATAAAGCCTTCAAGAATCACAAGTTCAATGTGGACACATCCCAACATGCATACTAAATATAACCTTAGTTTTAAAAAATCTTCTCACAAAGATATATGACCAAGTGAAGCAGTTCAACTTAGGCTAAGCACTATAAGTACGAAATGGATCAATCAAGAAGCCTATCAATAATCACAATTTTATATCTAAACAATTATCTTTACAAGTTGTGATCATAAGGTTGCACATCATGAATTTGAGAATTTCTTTCCTAAAAGAATAGATGCCAGATCAGGATGTCAAAGCACTGAAAATATGTACCCAAAGAACTGTTCCATCACCGCCAAGAGTTACAACAAGATCAACCTTCATGTGCAGGAGCTTTATTTCCTCATCTATAACACATTGTTGGTTAGTTGAAGATGCAGAAAGTATCCAAATTTAATTCAAATAATGAAAAACTAATCAACACTTTGTGCAATTTGAGAAAAAAAGTAATAGCAAGATGATAAAAATTCATGAAAAATAAATAAGTATCCACCCTACAAATCATGCAAAGAAGATACTGCCATGATCTACATAAACTAGAAATTTCATGAAAAAAGTTTATCATGTCACTTCAAGGACTTGAACCACAAATTTCAGGTTTCCATAACAAAAGAATAGCAGACAGAGTTAATTAAAATTTTACTAAAAATCAGAACAGAACTTAACAAATTATACCAAAATAAGAAACAGATATTTATGATGTAAATATGAATCAAAAAATTGCAGCAGTTAGTCTTGCCAGCCTTGATACATATAAAAAGGACAGGATGCATACCTAAACCTGATGATTAACCTTGTCATCCACTACCTTTATTTTATAATAATCCAGTAATTGTTGGCATCAATCCATGCAATTGTTTGGAACCACTTTACGGTCAAGGTAGTAAACCAAGTTGTACCTTCTGAATCTCTCTGATCTATGTCCCTATTTAGCACATTTATTCCACTTAAGCCTAATCAAATCTCTAATCACCATATCCACACATCAATACACTAAATGGACATATAAAGGCTACCCGTCATGGTCTCTGATCAGCTTCAAAAAAATTCAAATGATTTCACATAGCCAATTCATTATCATCTCTTTTAACAGATTTCTGGCATCTCATAGAGAATGCTCAATTCATTATCATTCAAATGATTTCACATAGCCAATTCATTATCATTCATATTTCCAGTTTTCTTATAGCAGTCATGCCCACAGATACTTAATGGTGATTGCCCTGTAATTACAGTATTCTTAAACACAGTCATCTTCGCACCTTGGAGTGCACATATTTTATCCTCTTCTGTCAGTGAACATGCTAAGGCATCCAATGTATCAATAAAGTATACTTCTCCCCTAAATAGTTGTGGCTCAAAAGATTTTTTGCTATTAAAATCCACATCTTGGAGCCTTACTCATTCTATGCCCTATAAGACTCACTACCCCTGACCCGGTCCCAACAGAGTGGACTCAGTTGAAAACCTGAGTCAGGACACCCCAGCATCCACTAAATGACCTAAAAAGGTCATTTGCCCATTTGAATGGCCTTATCCAGCTGATATTTCCACCCTTTGTTGAATTTTGAAGCAATGGCATGCACCAGCGAGAGGTTAGGGTGGTGTGAGAGGGCCAGTACCTTCACTGGCCTTGCCTCCTTCAATTATTTAACCATTGAATCAGGCCACTACATCTTTGTTCCAGTGACTCTTCCCTTCCTCTCTTCTCTCTTTCTTCCTCAGTTTGAGTCTAGCCATCGGCCTTCTATGTCACCGTCATTATGTAGTGGCAACCATCATCGATGGTCTTTGCTAGCCAGCATATGGGAAAGCTGCAGGTAATCTTCTTCCTTATTTTTCTCCAGTTTTTCCTTTCATTTGTTGATGCCAACCGGCTGCCAGATATGTGTGAAAGCTGGCCAGCCACTGTGCAGCCACAACCCTTCCATTTCCTCTCTTCTTCCTTTTGGGTTTACCTTAGCCATGGCTATCCTTGTTTAGTAACAGTGGAAGGGGGTCTACCTTGTCCCATATGAAACCCTTGTGACAGCACCAGAGGATTCATCCCCATTTATTCTTCCTCCCTTCCAACTTATTGCTGCTGATTTGATCATGGTTTGCCAACTGATCCAGCATCATGTTGCAGGTTCCATATGTAAGAACAGCGATCAATCATCGGTCTGCTTGAATTCAGTGTTGTTCCCCTTCTCTTTTCTCTTCTTCCTCTTCCTTTGTTTTAAGCCATCCTGAATTCTCACTCTCTTCACTTTTCTTTTCTCTTTCTCTTTCTTCCTCTCTCTCTTTTGTCTCATTATCTCTCTTCTATTTTTTCCCTTCTCCACTCTCTATAGAATGGGACCCAGCCATGAATTCTCTCTTGTGTGGGTGGGCCCCTAGTTTGAGATAGTATCCCTGCTCTAATTCATTTCCCATTGGACTTTATTATTTTCTAATTTAGGACTAATTTAATCTATATAGGTGGGCAATAGTTAGGACAAGGAAAAAGCTAGTCTAAAGCCCACATTTCTATAGTTATGAAAATCATGATTTCAGATTCCAGCAGCATGTCTCCCGGGGTGCCAAGATGGATTGTCATTCTAAGTGTGGAACTGTTCCACCATGGTCCCAGCATCCCATTCTACAAAAAAAATCAGGACAACATAGGATTATGCCAAGGATTAGGATAATTAATCAAATTTTTGGAACAAGAAAATAGGAAGACAAATAAATTATTTAATCGAGGACTTCAAGAAATTTTAGAATTTATTCCCATATTGATGTGTTTATATTTGGGAATATTAGGTGTAGACAGACAATCTTGAAGTGATTAGATCTAATTATAGCATTACTCATTTTATTTAAGTAGCCATACTCTAGTTAAAATAACTTCAAATTATGTGTCCGCAAGAGATAGAGAAAGAGAGAGAGAGAGAGAGTTGTCAAATGCCTTAAACATTTTATAAGTTTTGTGTATGTTCGATCTATTTACATGCAAGTTGAATCAAGTAAGAAATTTCTTATTTCTGAAACTCAAATATGATTTTAAAAATTTGTGTGTGTATGCATTTAAGGAAATTTTGCTATAAATGTTGACAAACTAGAATTTTCTCTTAAGTTTATATTTTGAACTTACTTGCATATGTAATTTGAAAATCAAACGTATTTGTGAAAATATATGAAATTTTGATATTATGCAAAAATGAATGTTCTATGACTACTATGCAACATATAAAAATTATGAAATGAAAGATAGTATACATATTTTAATACGAAGTCTCCATCAAGTTATGCTTTGAACCCCACCTATAGGGGTTATATGTAGGCATCTATTCAGTGGACCCATTCTATAAGAGTTATATGTGGTACTACTGTTTAGTGGGCCCTGTCACCGGGAATAAGTGTGGTTGTAGTAAGTGTTGAGTTATAGTTTGAAAAATAGTTGAAAATTGCTTATCAAAATTATATAACAAACATTACATACTATAATATATATGTCCTCTTGTGACTTTCTATATAAAACATGGATTTTAATAACAATGAATTATATGAAATTATGTACCCATTGAGTTCTTTGAATAATATGTATATTTTTTATTATGAAATTTTAATGTCATTATTAACAGTTTACTCTTGAGTTATAAAGTTAATTACGCTCATGCATTATAAGTGGTTAAAGTATTTATGGCTGAACTAACTTGATACATTCATGCTTACAAAATTAAAGTATTTATGCCTTTAGCTCACTCCTCTCTGGTATTTTATTTTTACAAAGCTAGAAGCATAAGAAGGTATAAGTAGAGATTGAACCAGTGTTTAGAGTGAGCTTCTAGATTAGCAGAGTTGTTTTATCTCTTATGGTCTGAGGAACTTTCTAGATACCATGGCCGCTGATCATTTATGAAACTCGCTAGAAATAATAATGCCACAACATTGGGTATGGATACCCAGTATTCTTCTACACTGTCGGTACCAAAAATTGTACAATACAAACACAGTACCATTTGGAAACTTGATTACTACATTCCATTAACACTCAACCTAATATATCCTACTTGAAGAGGAAATTTGTATCTAGAACAAAATAAAACAAAATATTTGTGAGGGCTTCGTGCAGACTGCAGACAAAAATGCATTTGAGAACAAAGCTCTAGATACACCTCTAAAGCAGATGCTGGCTACTGAAAGATCATATACACCTCTAAAAATAGAAAATTGTTAAAATACTTCAGAATATCTTACAGTGGTACAGCAGACAGATCATGCTCCATGAATTCATGCATGACTTAGATTATATCACTTACCATCTTCCCATGTCTGCACAAATCTAAAGTATGAAGAAGACTCTGTTAGAAGTTCAGTCTTCACGCGAGGCTCTACAAAAACATTTATTTTTTTGACTTCTTTTAACCATCTGCATAAATCAAAAGAAGCAAGATTAAGCTCATCACAAGATAAAACTAAAGTTTTAGAGAAGCAATATCTAAGAAATAACTGGTATTATTTGGTAGCCCATAATAAAAGAAACTTTGATCTAATAAAATACAGCCTGAATCAGGACCAGTATACCACAAGCATGTATATCGTCTCCATCTGAAACTCTATAAAATTTAAGTTCTCTTTTGTTCAAGGACTAAAAACTGTATCGCATGTGCCATGCTCATGCCCATCATGACTGCACAGTACTACCCTCTCATGTCATGCCATGCCAAATGACTCATGGTAAATAAATGGGTTTATGCCAGGCAAGCATGACACGTGGCTATATGCCCTTATGCTGTGCACATAAATCATCAGCACTGCGTGACACAACATACATGGAATGCTTTAAACCTGTATTAATGGCAGACAATTATGTAGTTCTAACATTTTTCCAAATTTTAATCCAATAATACATCATCTTGAAATCAGTCTAAAACTAGGCCAAGTTAAACTTACTTATATATCTTTAGTAAAAGCATGCATTATGACATTCAGAGGTTTGATACCTCTGAGATATAACCAAGAACTAACAATATATATATGACTGAAAACACTAATGCAGTAATTGATTACAGAAGAATTACTCACCTAGGTAGGGTGGAGTAGGATATGTTGCATTTATAATTTCATATATGAGGAGTTAGGATACATATATGCATGCATATGCTCGCGCGCGCGCGCGTGTAGACTATGCAGATATGTTGTATACAGATATTTATGTATTTTTATATATACATATAGACAAACATATACATGCATACCTATTATATGCACACATTTATGCACGTATACAAAAATATAGATTACTCAGTTCATCAGATTTCAAGAATTCAGATATCAAAGCATTCAGCAGCCAAAACCTCCAAACTAGCATCCAAAAATTCCTGTTAAAACCCTCAAAGGAATCTGATGACATAAACGAAAAAATTCTAATAGAACTAACGCTATAAAATAAATTAAGCCTTCAAAAATTGGTCGGTTAGTCCTTTTCAAATCCAGCCCTTTTTAGACCAGTTTGGGGCCAGCCATAAGGCCATCTTGGGGATGCTAACTTGAAGCCCCTCGCTACATCAGAACTTTAATGCAAAGTCAAATTAAACTACAAGAACTAGCATAAATGAGATAGAAATAATATTCAATCAAGTGTGCAATGACAGGTTAGTTTTGTTTATGACTCAACATAAGTTATTACCAGTTCAATAATTTCAGTTTGGAAGCATCACTGAGTTTCTCAGACACATGAATCCAGGGTTTTTTTTTCTCAAAAAGATGATTACATACACTCAATTTATGTTGTACAGCACTACAAAGGAATGCCGAGACACTTCTTTTTCATTTGTGATCATCACCACCAGACTGCTCAATTGTAACCCAGATAACAGAATTTATCCGGATTATTAAGCTATACCAAAAAAAGTTTCAGAATTATAATCTTAAGAGCGGTAATTGTTGTTTCAAGAAAATATTTGCAGCGTAATGCATCAAAGTGTAGTTGTGACAGATAAAAGAGAAAAGGCAATTTGAACTCATTCTGAGATGACCAAAATATTAATTTCAGAATTCCTAACTCGATAAAATGCCTCATCAATAACAAATAAACACGATACGGAAAATTGAAAAAAAAAATTCAAAACTGCATAAACAACAACACAACTATCTCAGCAAGCACACCTGACCATTTCAACACATAGAACACGAACAGAGGTAGAATTTGGCTTGGTCAAAATAAGCACAGTTTGTGGCTGGGATTCCCATTTCAGCAAAATCTGGACAAACATAGCTTCTGGTTAGTCATGAAAGAAGATATAAAAATATCAGCAGCCAAATGTAACAATTACAAAGACAGTACATGTCAAACTGCATGACATATCAGATTAATTAATAACACAAACTATCAAAGGGAGGCAAAAGTTTGGAAGAAAGATAATTTTATCTGGCTCGGTATGTTATAGCTCAAGAGAAAAGCTATGGTGCAAGGTAAATATACCTGCTTGCTGCTGCGCTCTGCAGTCGTTATGTTTCCTTTTTCAAAGGAACAATTTCATGCTTGTGCTGACCACTTTTGTCTCCATTGCATCCCCATGAAAGCCTAAACGATGCCTGGTTTATGTAAAACATTCACACCTTATGATAGCTCATTGATTTTACGCAGGTTATGAGCGCTTTCAGACATAACTTAGACTGACCAGGAATTAGACTATGCATAAACCTTTGTCAGTGGTAAAGCAAGCATACATCAAAAATAAATAACAAGAAGTCCAGATCCCATAAAAATATCAATATGTTGTAATTTCATACTTAACTCTCAGAAACTCATGGAATTAAGCTTAGAAGTTAACAACAGCTTAATTTAAGGAAATAATATATATAAACATGCCACAAGCATCAAACTGTCTATTCATCGAACTGTCTCTAATGCTAAGTTTGCTTCACAAGAATGAGACAGGAAACAAAGAATTGAAATCCAATGAAATAGGAATGGAAAATAGGGAATTGAACTATTAGATAACAAAACATTATAACTTTATAATGGTCATTATTTTACATTTTCACTATTCATCCTCATAAAATAATCTTATTTAATTCAATTGTTAACCAACTTATTTATTTCCATTATATTCCACAATTGCCATTAATAAGTTCATACCAAACATATCATTCCCATTTTATACCATAACTGCTGCTTTTTAGTTCACACCAGAAACAAGTCCTTGCAAAGGAGGTGCTGCAGGCAAGAGCTCAAGCAAAATGTAAAGTGGAATTCTTTATAAGGCATCGTTTCAAGTCTTAATAGGGACAGGTCGCTGTCCTAAGTATCGGGACGGGTCATCCCACCATTGTCCAAGCATCCCAATTAGTCTGTCTTAGGACATGCCCCGTCCCAAGTATTAAGGTAGCTTGAAATGGCTCCATCTATTTAAAACTTTGTTATAAGGAACTTAGATAGATTGTTCAAACATGGACCATGAGTAAAATTATTGAATAAAATTACAAATGTAAGAAAACCTACTATAGTAGGTCAAGTTTTTTCTTAATGCTGAAACAGTTGGAAGAGATTAACTTAAGACATAGTAAGTTTGAAATCCCTTTTCACAATCAAAGAGGAGTGAGCAAGCTGAAGTTTTTGGCTGTCATACTGAAGCATCTGAGGAGGAAGCAAGTAGAAATATAGTACAACATCAAATCTGAAACAACCATTGGCTGCAGATAACTTTGTTGAACCTAATTTACATCTGCAGCCGGTGAAAACCCATTCATTAACATTGGCAGCAGACTGTTGTCCTTGGTTTCTAATGTATCTCTGTGCCAAATTGTCTTCACCTTTCAATATCTAATGGTGTGGTCTCTTATCAAAGCTACTTCCAACATTGCATCTGCAGATTTAGTTCCCCTTTTTGTGGATATTAAGGGTACATTTGATGACCATTTTGGAATAATTTCGATGATCTTGGATCACCAGTGATCCTAATCCTAAAGTGATCTGATTTCTAATAATCAAATATTACCGTGTTTGGTATGGTATACCACAATGATCAAGGATCACTAATGATCTAACATCACCATGTTTACTATGCCATGGAAATTCAAGATTATTAAACATAAAATATCAAAGTCACCCTTATTATCTTTATATATATTATAACATATATAATATAATATCATACCATATATCAAATTATATCATATATTATAAACTAATATTATACTATATAGATAATAAAATACAATATGGCATATTACATTGTATTATATTATATTATAATTGATAAATTATAATATAATATAGTATGTTATAATGTAATATCATAGTAATATCATATACTATATCTTATATAATATATTATAAATAAAATATTACTAATATAATATAATTTAATATTATTGTATTGTATTATATTATGATATTATAATAATGTATTATATTATGCAATAATAAATATAATGCATTAATTTTATAGTAGTATAATAATACAATAATAAACAATATGATAATATGATATATTAATTTTATAAATCATGCCATATATAAATTATTGTATTATGATATTTTATTACAAATAAGGGACAATTTGAACTATAGATTTTAGTCCAAGATCACCGCAAGGGATGACCTTGAATCACCACCTTTGATGACAATGATAGGATCATCCCCTTGGGGGTGATCCATAAGGTGGGGGTAATCTTAGATTATCGTCACATAGGATCACCCTAGTGCAACCAAACTAGATGATCTCATCACTATCTCATGAATCACCAATAATTCTGAATGGAAAATCACATACCAGATGCTCTATAAGTGACAACTTTCTCTGCTTAAACCATCAAGATCACTTATCATTCTGCGAGCCAGTGCAATTGGGTATTTGTGACGGGAGGACCCTTTGTTAACTATAAGATTACCTAGATGGATACATGGTATGGGCGTCAAGCATCCAGTTGTCCAAAAGTGTACAATCAGACATGGGGACACATTTTATAGATGTGCCCTTCAACATGTATAAATATATGTATAAAATGAATATTTTGCTAGATCAATTATTTTGTAATTCATAGAATTCATAAATCCTTTACCAATTTTGGCAACACTTCCAGTTTTCAGTTTCTTAAAAACTAAAAGCGGTTTGTATTTTTCTTTGAAAACTGAAAACCCAAAACGTTTTTAATGGTCACTTGGGTTGCAATAGAAGGTGGGAGTCAAGATAGCGGTGGTGGCAATATAGATGGCCAACAATTGATGGACGTGGTCAGCAATGGTCATGGTAATTTCTAGAAATTCATTAAGAGTTTTCAAAAAATTGGAAACAGAAATGGGGTTCACAAACATCATTTCTACCTTTTGAAAAAAATGAAAACTGAACGTGCTGCCAAACAAGACCTATATTAGAATTGAAATTTCTAGTAATAAGAGTCAAAATTTGATATATAACCATGATATCATCATGGTTCGCTAATTTGAAGTGTCAAGGAATATCATGAAGTGTCCAAATGCACAGGTGTGCAGACACAACAAAAAAATTCAGATTTTGAAGTGACTAGATAACACTGGTTGAATGACATCATACATAATTCTATCAATCATTTTGCCCCTTACGGCATATTCTGCTGTTTATGCTATAGTTTTATGACCTTGTCTTTACATGATGCACATTCATTGATGCAATCCAGGAACAAGAGGACCGCAAATCTAGCTGCATGAGGTCAGGATTTGCGCAATAAAAAAGGGGTAACCTAATTTGGGTTGCAAAAGCATTAGATCAAGGATGCCTGTGAGAGAGAGAAAGAGAACATGGAATGCTTAATATTGCAAGGATAAACCTTGCAGGGCCTGAATAAGACCTTTCCTACACTGAAAAGGAATTGAGGTTTTTTAGAATTGGAAAAAAAGAATAATAATATTTAATATTTACAGTGCAAGAAAAAATAAACTAAATAACTAGAAAATTAATCCAACTAGAAGGCTCTAAATCTATACTAAAACAAGAAAGCTAGAAACAAGGAAGAACTAGAAAGTAAGCCAAGGTAGGATAATTAGTTGGATTATCACCAACCAAACACCTCGATCTAGCCAAAGCCGGACAAGTCTTCACATGAGGGTCTCCATTGACATCGCACTGCCTTGAAGGCCAGTCACACCAAAGAAAAAAAGAGACCTTTGAGTCGCATGAGAATTGTTATAGAGTTGCACCATAGAAAGGCAGAGTCATATCACCAACAATTCTCATAAAGAGACCTGAAAACTTCAATTCAATTCGCTACGATACATAAAAAATAAAAAGACTAGGAGAGGTTATTTATGTGTTCTAGGGCCCCTTACAATGACTAATGCCTATAGAATTGAACCAGGACTCCAAATAAGTCAAAAGAAGGCTTAGAAACAAATCTTGCACCTTAAGGACACATCTAGATGCTAAAACTGTTCCAACAATGATTTATATACCATTAGATGGTTTGAATGGATCGTTAAATGACTCCCGCTCGGACACAAAAATCTAAATGCAGATTTCTACTGCCGAAACTATTCCAACTGTGGTTTTATCAATGTTAGATGTGGCCTGACCATAAGGTTCCACCATCAAAATAAAGACTACACTGGCACAAGTTCAGTATTTCGCCCATAACTTTCTCCTCCAACCTCCAATTAAGGCAATTTAGGATGCATTGGAAGTTTACTCAATGCCAGATGTGATGGAAGTGGTTTTGCCAAAATTTTGTTTGTGTTCCTTTTGATGAAATTTTAAAGTTGCTGCTACCTATAACACATCCCAATACTACAGATATTTAAGCTCCTCGGGAACCGGTAAGTCAAATGCCTCTACGTATTCATGCTTATCGATTAATTTAGGCTCCTTGGGACCCATCCATGATGCTCTGGTGCTACTCCATTAAACTTTGAATGAAACTTAAGGTAAGGGTAATTTTGGCCTGCATCACTCATGCTTGCACACAACATATGCAAACACAGGCATGTTAAGTTCCACACATGTATATATAGAGCGATGTATATGTACACAGATAGATACATATCCATGTTGTCTTGTTTGATTATCTAATGACAGGCTGACAAAATCACATTTCGTTTTATTGTTACCTTACCGATATATAGATGGATTGGTACAGCACATCCTAATACTGACAGATGGTATGATATTGAAGGTAAGACAGTAATTGTGAGACATGCATCGTTATGATATTTTATAGAACCTCACTACCACACAGGCACCTTGCTGGTATGGTATGGTATGCCCAGTACCAGGTCGTACGAAATGGTACAATAAGCCATAATAGACACAACAGTTTATACTATTATATATGGAATAGCCTTAAATAGTTCAAAATTTAAGCATTCAATGCCAACAATAATTAAAGAAAACACTTCTAATTTACCATCTATTTAGCTATTTAGCCTACTATTTTGAATGTTATGAAGAAAGACTTACCGATCTTAAAACATATTGCAAAATGAAGCTAGTATCTTTTCTAAAATGGCAAAACAATGCAAAATTATATTTGATTGAAAATCATGATGAATTATTAATGCCTTGTTGAAATTTCTAGATGAAGGTTGCAATGCAGCAAAATTTATCTATAATTGAGAAATAGTTGTAAAATAATAACAGAGAATTATAACAAATGTTAGCATAACAGTGGATAAGGAAAATATTAGTAGCGGAAAGCCTAAATAAGCTAAGCTAGAGAAACATGAAGAATTAAAAAATATCCCACATTTACCTTTCTTGCAAACCTTCTGCTAGCTAATTTGGAGCTTGCTTTTGTGTCTTCATCCCTAAGAATCTCATGTGAACAAATTCCATGCTTCCCGCAACATCTTTCACTTTGTTCCATGGTAGGATCATCCACCACTAATTGATTGGATGAGTTGTCCAGCTTTAAATCTTTAGAATGACCATGAGAACCTTCTAATGATAGTGCTACAAGACAAGGAACAATTTACATGTGAATTGGTGCTCCTGATAACCGCAAAACAAATGGACCACGCTAAAGGGCACACTAGCATATCAAATCTCAAATCTTGTTTTTGTCATATAAACTGTTATTCAATTTTACAACCACAAATGGTGAAGAACATAAATATCCCAACCTCCAAACCAATAATGTGGTTGGAAAGATACCGTACAAATAAGCTGTGCCTACAAAGATATGATGTTAAAGAAAGAAAAGGAAATGTGTAGGATGCTCACTTCAACATCTTTTCCTATCAGTTTGATACAAACTACATAAATATACAGATAGTTGTTTGCCTTCATGATTACAAAAGCTTAATACATGACAAATACATATTGTCTAATTCCTCAAGAGATAATAAAAACCCTGATAGCCTGAGGCAGTAATCTGATCAGCCTTTGCCTGGAATTTAACCAAACATTTTAGTAAATCATGAAACGAGCAACTCAACTCAACTCATCTAAGGCTTTTCCCAACTACATGGAGATGAAACGAACAAGTGGGATTAAATTCATAAATCAGAGGGGCAGGGCTCTTCTCTGTCCGCCACCTAAGGTTAACCAGAGAATGGCTCCCTGGGAACCTGCCATTCTATACAGTACAGAGTGATAAAAAGCTTAACATTGCATTTATGTCTTTCCATAGTTAAAAGGTCCATGGTCCCCTGAGATAAAATAGGTAACATATCAAAGTTGCAACTGACCTAATGAACCATAATGGTACAAATCTAGCCACATAGAACATTTAAAAAATAATGACTCATATTACACATAACAGAACATAATTGTTGTATAGTTTTGAATATCTAGAGTATTGTACATTTGATCAACAATGACCTTATCTGGACATTTGCAAGTGAAAGATCCCCTGTTCTACATTGAACTTGACCAAGAAGCAACCTCAGTCTCTCACTGTATTCTAATTATGAGTAGCAGCCACTTATGTATTCTGGCCCCAAAGACTATAATGAACCTTCAATATGGTTACCAATGTTGTTAACAGTGCTAAGCGCACCTAAACGCAAAGGGATCTTGGAGCCTAGGTGCAAAGCACAGGCGCGTGCATATGAAGCACATATTTTTACAATAATTAAAATAATTTATATAAGCAAGATTTATAATGCATAATAGAAAAAAATAAAAAATCATAATAATGATATATTTAGCCTATTAGCTCAATGAAAAGCCTCCTTTCTCAGTTGAAATTTATAGCTTCTTATTGTTTTTCCTCCTTTTTCTAATATGATAGCATAATTTTTTGATGTTTCGTCTCTTTATCTTTCAATTTTTAACTTTTTTATAAGGTAAGAAAAATAATTACATATGGGATGGTACATTATAAAGTCAATATAGTTTAATAAATATAATAAATTTAAAAAATATTACAAAGATAGCTTATGAAGAAAGGTATGGCTTTCTTGCATCTCAAATCATATTAAAAAGCATACGTTTTTTTTCATCTTATGTGCGCCAAGATAAAGGAACCTTGCCTAAGGTATAAGAAGCGCCAAACCCACCTTAAGTGCGCCTTGTGCCTTAGGTGCGCAAATATAAAAGCATCTAACCCTTGATACCTTGCACCCTAGGTGCACCTAAGGCACGCCTTTGACACACTGACAGTTGCTTCTATTATCAGTTTCAATTGAATGGATTCTAAAACCAATGCACCTTAGCTTGCTAGCTCAGGTACTTTAATTGGCAGTTGGCAAGAACATTTAATGATGTATATATATGTGAACATTATAGAATGCAGACAGCCTCAGGCCCTCAGCATAAAGCTAACATAGTTTCAACGTGAAAGATTAGAAAATAATGGATATTATATATATATATATATATAGAGAGAGAGAGAGAGAGAGAGGGGGGGGGCGTAGACTTGGCTACATTCGAATGTAGCCAAGCCTGAATCTAATCATCTCTCCCACCCTTGGATCCATAATTCATATATCCCAAAGATTAAAAAAATGAAAAGGTGGGGTGGTTCTAAGATTCGTATGAATCAAAGGATGGAGAAAGTAACCGTATTCTAGACTTGACTATATTCAAATAACCAAATCTTTCTCTCTCTCTCTCTCTCTTATATATATATATATATATATATATATATTAACAACAGAACAAGCAGAAGTTACAAAGCCAGTAGTTAGAATCATCTTTTGTGTTTCTTTCATATAGAAAGTATAAAGGGAAAATGAATTTGTTAAAAAAATGCAGATAGAGAGCATTAGTTTATCTTGACCATTTATATATAAGATGAAGATATGGAATATCACATTCTTAGATCAATACGTTACCTTTATTTCTAAGCTGCAGGTTGTGAGCTCTCTCCAATTCATATTTACGCTTCCATTCAGCTGCCTCTGCTTGAGCAGCAGCCTTTCCTTCTGCAACACGCCTTAATGCCTTTGCAACAGCTACCCATTGCAAGATCGTTAGCACAGATGTTTAGATAAACATAGGCAACTAAGCACAGCAACCACATTAAACATAAATAAATGAAGGATCAAATCAATCTTGATACTGGGTATCATACCAGTACATTACCGACTTGGTACCAGTACATTACCGATTTGGTACTAGTTCAATCGATGTGATATGGTTCACAACCTAGACAACTCTCAGGTGCTTTTCATGACAGTACTGCTTGAAACAGAGGCAGTATGAGTGTACCAAAATGGTAACAGTTCGTATCAGGCAGAACCAGACAAGTCTACTTAGTTCAGACTGGTATGGGTGAGTGCAAATCGATTCCCGTACCAAACAAGCGAAACAACACAATTCCGCGATGATTCAATACAATATGCCTTGAACTAGGCAATTCAGGTAGGTTTTGCAATCCTTGAATCAAAACATAAATGTTGTATAAAATGCATTCAAGAGGTTCTGTTCTAAAAGTTGATACAAAAACCAATAACAAGCATTACAATATAGAGAAGATATGCAAGCTTCTTGGAAGCACAGAAATCAACAACGATAACAGATTTCGTAAAAATTATGGCCTGTTGCTGAAAGATAAGAACCAAATGGGAACCACCAAGATCAGAATCCTTGCATATCATGTTATTATATAGATTTGATTGTCAATATCAGTCTCTCATGAATAAGATGGCAATTATAGCCAACGTTCCTCTTTTTTCAACTAAATACCTTCTGTTTACTTGTTCACAACACATGCAATATAAAGCATATTGCTACTGTAAATGATTGAATTGCAAGATTGACGTTGCTTTCCAGTGGTGCACCAAGTTGGTTAAGGATTGTGGTAAATAAAGATGGAGGAGAACAATATGTAGGAGGGGCACGAAGGCCAAAAAGGCCCTGTCTGGATTAGCTGTTTGGATACCTTTAGGTGACTATTGGCCAACAACTATGTAAGATAGCTATCGACCAACAGCTAATCCAAACAAGCCTGAAGTATTCTTAGAAATATTTACATTATGTAGTTTAGATATACACTTGCAAGTAACAAACAGTAAAGCCACGTTATATGTATTTCATGATCTATGGTCTCGCTGTCTACGTGTCTTATGTTTCTAGTTGTCAAAAGAACTTGCAAACTTTGGTTCTACTAGCTTGGTGACAAATGTAGATTATCAAGAAAAGGGATGATAAAGATGGAGAAGAAATAAAACTGAAGCTATATTTCCATGATATGGCAATCTCAACAGTATCTTTTACCATACATACAATGGGAATGTCTCGGAAACCAACATGCTAGGCTGGCCTTCGAAACATTTTGCATCATCCAAGTGGCTCCCATCACTACCTCCAAAACTTGTCTCTTTTCTATCTCGAAGGTAATTAATGCATTTCGATATGAAAGAACATTGATCCCATTATAACCTGCAGTAATCCTTGTAATTAATCCCATTAAAACCTGCACTAATCCATATAAATCCTGTCGTTAATCCCCTTGCTTCCATTTTTTGCTCAAACAGAATCTTTCTACTTTTGTTTAGTCCTTTATTTTTCTACCTCTTTTTCTCAGACATTTTGTACTCAACTCATCTAAGCCTTTTCCCACCTACATGGGGTCGGCTACATGGATCTGCTTCCTTTACTCTGTTCTATTCGGGACCAAGTCGACATTCAAATTACATATAGTTATATCTTTTTTAATTATTTCTGTCATGTTAGTTTAGGTCTACCTCTACCTCTATCCTTACCATGGATTGTTAAAAGATCACTCTTTCTCCTCAGACATTCTGTAAAAAGTAATTAAAAAAAAATAACCACCTCAGCTCCCATTAT
This sequence comes from Calamus simplicifolius, assembly GCA_900491605.1. Lineage (NCBI taxonomy): Eukaryota > Viridiplantae > Streptophyta > Magnoliopsida > Arecales > Arecaceae > Calamus > Calamus simplicifolius. The sequence goes on along the minus strand of UESW01004982.1, from coordinate 64,844 downwards.
TAATCTGCCTCTCTATTCCTTTTTTTGCTCAACAAGTCAACATACATATTCTTTCTATTTTTGTGCAGACTCCAATCTTTTATGTTTTTTCTTTTCCATTTATGGGTACATCACCCCAGTTCAACTAATTCAAACTCTATAGAAAAGGAAGAAGTGTAGCTAATGATTCAAATCTCGATGGAATGATGTCTGAGATAGCTGAAATGTCTCATCCAGAGAGATTTTAGAACCGATCTCCACAGTCTCATTAATATATTATAGTGTCGATTTTAAATAAATCTAATTTATCATAAAGATATAACTTTTAAAGTTCAAATATGTTTAAAAACTAAATAAACCCTAAAACTTCATAAATAAATTTTTTAAATAAAAGCATCCCAAATAAGTATTAAAATGTGTGACCAGGTCATAGACTGAGATGGAATAAGTATAATCCTAAAATTCCCAAAAGACTGCAATCTCTCTCTCTCTCTCTCTCTCTCTCTCTCTCATGATATACAACATAAGCCTCTATCTCCATTAGTAGATGTAGTAGCATGTAGTTATGTCATGTAATCAAAACAAATATTTTAACTTCGGTGGGACGGAGTTGTTTCAATTTTTTCGTGGACATGTACTATCCTGATACTTGGGATGGGAGATGACTTAGACACACTAATTAGGATGCTCGAATGATGGTAGGATGGTCCTATCCTAACACTTGGTACAATAACCGGTTTTCGTGTCCCATGGGATGTCTTACCGAGATTTGAAACTACAATCAAAACTACCATTTTTAAAGTTATGGCTAATGAAATCTATAAACATTTATTATTTCCCAATAAAAATACATGTTTATTTTATGATTAACTAGTAAACATTCATTGTGTTATTAAATAATTGCAACAGCCTATTTTGATAACATCAACAAATCATGTTATATATTAAATTGAATATGGAATCATCTTACTCCTCATAGCCTCTGAGAACTCAAAAAGATGGTCATCAGATGTCCTGATGGGTGGTTGATGAAGATATTCATGCATGGCCCCTTCTGAATCAAAGGCAGGAGCTGGATCCAAAAAACCATTCTCGTCTGCACGTTGGCAGGCCACGCCAAGGTTCACCTTACCATCAGATACCTGTTTCAAGGAGACCTTTCTAAGAATCGAGTTTGGTATGAAATAGAATCGCATCAAGAGGAACCAAGTGCAGGTTCAATAAACTAAAGTAAACTCCAACAAAAGATGCTTGACTGTAATTTCTGTCGAAGTATTGAAGGTAATAATACATCAAAATGTTTTAAAAAAATCATTCAGTATAATACATCAAAGATCACTTTCAACTAAATTTTCCTTCTGTACAGCCTAATATAGTTAAGAGAAGAGCAAAATCATTTAAGTTGGTCACATCTTTCTGATGATGTTTATGCAATGTTAACGAAAATTATATCGAATTAAATTGTAGAAAAGCAGATGCTCAATCTAAAGATAAAATAAACCAAAAAGTGTGAAATGAAATAGAATTGGTCACATTGATCACAATGATGCCAGTTGTCCAAATAACAATGAAGAAAATAAATGATGAACAGAGGAAAAGATTGGAAAGGTACTGCTGCCACTCTTAGGGCGACAATAAGCGTCCAAAGACCAACTCCATGAGGTGCCTAATCTGATATATGTGTTAGCTTCTAGATAGCAAATGTCACGGGTTGCAACAAGACCAGTTCCACAATGTTAATTTCAGGGTTTTGAGCTCATTCTGTGAATTTGAAACTTGATTTTATCTCATCAATTCATTCATTGTAGTTGTCTATGTTTTACAGCAAGTGGAGGATGAGTACACACTAAATTGGCTTTGTTGAACATTAGATTGTAGCCATCATGATGATAGGCTCGAGTCTTTGTGAATTGTCTTTTGCCAAATTCATGGAAATTTTTTTCATCTCAAGTGTAAAAAAGCAATGTAACTATTTGCATTTTTTTCGTTCGAGGAGAATGCAAGTTCCCTGCAATTACACTGTAATTATGGTAGTTAAACAGCTAAGCAGTGTCATTATCTCTTCCATCTTTAATATTCATACATCTGATCCATTTAGATGGGCCATTAAACAGTTAAGAAAACAGAAAAACTAAAAACAGTATTAGAACCAACCAATTTGTATAAAATAATGATAAGAAAGAATAAATTGTTGAACAAAAAGACTTGTTATTTGGGAGGCATATTTTAGTCCATATGGGACATGAAGCGATCATTGACTCTGAGGAGTAAAAGACATATGGGATATATCATCATACAGACAATGGATGAGAATTAGTGTTTATATCATGAGGAACTCCTCGAGTCGGTATCACCCTAATGCAATGAATTGTTCTGTCTTCAATTCACCGAGAACTAGGACTGCAACTTGCACATGAAACTTCTCAAATATAAGCAGAAATATTTAGTAAGAACAGATTTCATAATCCTCTGTCATGATATCCAAATAGTGTGTCAGATGTTTCCTTTTCCATTGACATCAAGTAAACAAGTAAAATAAACTAAAACACGCAAAGACACACACTTGCTCACACCCTCACCAGCACACGCACCCCCCCTCGCCATGCCCGTCCACACGCCCACTAACACAACAAACACGCATGCACGTGTACATGCGCATGAGCTCAAGTTCACACACTGGTTTCTCCTTTCTTTCTTGGAGGTCTTCTTTCAGAATGGTAACAAAAAAAAAAAAAAAAATTTCTTCAAAAGCATATAACAATCCGTCAACTGCTCAAATCATGAGAAGCTGAATGATTTACGATATAAACCTTGCGACCTGGTTGGATGACTCCTTTTAACCAAACTTGTAATTTAAACAAACCGGTGATCTATTGGAAAAGCATTCTCAAAGAACTTTTTTTTTTTTTTTGGAATTTTCCACACTCACTACCCCATATTCTCGATATCATCCATATCCCAACCACGAAACCCTGGCTTCCGAAACCTCGAACCAACGTTCCACTCAAAGATTATCATAACCGAGCAGAATTCCAAAGCCGCAGAAACCTCACCATTAATTCAATTCAATCCCTCCAGCAATCAAAGAACTAGAAATTAAACGAAACGAAGCAAAAATAAAACCAAAGCAAACCGGTTCAAGCAATCACCAACTGAAACAAGATTGGAATCCGAACAAACGATTACCAACCTCCGGACTCAAATCCTGGTGAGACATCGCGGGAGGAGGCGGACGTGCGGCGGGCCGGATCGCCAAAACCACCTCCCCTCGGCTTCGGCAGGCGATTCTTCGATAGGTTCGGCAGGCGGCGAAGGGATTCAAATAAGAAACCGGACCGGGGGCGGTGGTCGGGGAGGCGAGCTACTTAAATAACTACTCCGATTCGGTCTTTAATGGGTTGGATTCGACGGATTTATTCTATATTTTTATATTTCCAATATGGGGAGGTGAGGGGAAGCTTCGCAGGGAAGGGGTGAAAGGGGGCCACCGGCGTTTACTGCGCGGCACGGGCGCGGTTGATGAGCGAATGCCTCGCGTCACGTGATACGGCTCGGGTCAACGCCGGCCAAAGGAGAAAGCATTCAATTCCGAGCCAAAATACGTTTTCCACCTTGCAAATTGGTCTTGAACTCTTCCCTGGTAAGATGATTGTTAATAAGTTTGATGGTTTTTTATGACTAAAAATGATTACATTATGAAAAATATTTTTTAAAAAAATAACTTGCGACTTAAAGTTAAAGGCTGAAAAATTATATTTATATTATTTTGTAAGAAAATTTGTGAAATTATAATTAATTAAAATGCATTTTTTTCCTCTCAACCAACCAAGGGCCTTCCGAATGGGTCAAGAACAAAGGAATTGTTTTATAAGTCTTTAATCCTTATCGAAATTTTGTATTATGTTACTTAAATATTTAATATTAAATATAACTATATATATATATATATATATATATATATATATATATATATCCTATGATGCATTAAACACATGCACTCGTCCTTTATCTAAGCTATCCAGAAAATAAGGTTTTTGCTCTGCTCCCTTATCTCTATTTTATTTTCTTTCCTTTCCTCCCAAAGGATTTTAGTAAATAAGATCTCTCGCCCTTTCTTCTCATATTTTTGTTCTTATATCTAAGATCTCAACATTTATTTATTCCGAAACCTGGTTGAATCTTTTTTAAAAAAAATCTATAAATATAGAAGAATTCTCATACTTTTAAAAAAAATTATTTTAAAATATAAGAAATAAGAAATAAAATAAATAGAAAATAATTTAATATTAAAAATGAGGTAAGTGGAGATGGGTTCCATAAGATAGAGAGTTTTATGAGAATAAAGATGGAATAAAAGTGAGATTGCGGATAATAAGAATAAAAAAAGTTATAACAATAAAAATAGTGACAAAATGGAATAAAGAATATTTTTTCATGTAAAAGTTGGGATGAGAGATATCTTAACCTTTCGGAGGATTGCTCGAAAAATCTTATTTTGGTGGTGAAATATACACTTCACTGTACTGCTCATAATTTTGACAGCTTTTAACACTGAGGCTCCTCTACTTCTGTGGCAGCGAATCGACGATTTATATCCCTTGGGAGCCCTTCCCAAGGTTTATCAAAATTAATTTTGATGGAAGTATGCAAGGCAGATTAGTGGACTCTACTTTTATTATTCGAGAGGTGACGGAAGGATTTGGGCTCATTGACTCCTCGGTTCCTATGGTAAAACTTTATGTTGCGTGCTGGCATTTTCTATGCCACCAGGTTTTTTCATGCTCAGAGTCTTTCTATTAAGGGGGACTCATTGACTGTTATTCGCTAGACTCGATGGGACAGTTGTGTTCATTCTTCAACCAACTCTCTGCTCGGAATGTCTGATCTATTTTGCAGGACATACAAAGTTTTCAGATCAGACATGTTTATAAGGAGGCCAATACGGCAGCCAACTGAGTGGCGGGCTTTATGGCCCACCATTTGATTTTTGGTTATGGTGACAGGATGATCTCTGTCCTAATATTCTTAAATAAATTCTATATTTTGACTTTTTAGACTGACTTGTACCAAAAAAAAAAAAAAAAAAGGTTGGGATGAGAGTGAAGAATAAACTAATGGCAGAAATGCAACAGAAAAGTGGCCTTCCGTTATCTTTATTGGGTAATATTTTTATTTAAATATTTTTATCTAAATTCTTATCCAAATTTCATAGAATATTTATGCAAAAGTTTCCACCGACTAGCTGATACTTTAATTACATACATTCTATGTTCCAGCCCTCTTTCCTTCCAAAGAATTTTTTTAATATCATTCTTATATTTTATGTTATATATATATATATACACATACCATTTTAGTACGAGATAAATCTAAAATATCAAAAAATAAGATTTATTTTAGTACAATAAAATAGGATTCTTTCTGCTTTTAACTTTAGAAGCTAGAGTGATAAGCAACAAAGGCGACTATCCAATTAGCCACAAAATCGACTTTTTGGTAAATATAACGAATCTAAACTTTGTAAGCATTTTGAAGGATAGTCCCGATGTTATGGAACAAGAGATTTATTGATGAAAATTATAAAAATTTTGTCTGAGCCATCCATTGATCTTATAACAATAAGAGAGTCTTTATCAGATAAACAAATTATTAGTTCAAAGAATATGAGTGATTAGAGGTGCAACTTGGGCCGGGTTCAACTTGAACCCAGCCCATCAAACCCGATTTACAACAGTGTTTAAACTCATATTTGCCCAACCCAAACCCGAAAGATCCGAGTTTAACCCGGCCCGATTTGCAATTGACCCGGGTTAGGGTTGACCACAACCCAAACCCGAGATAATCCGAACCCGAGTGTTACCCGAACGGGGATAGCTTATCGATACCAGATTTTTGGTAGTGTTGAAAGCGCTAATCGGATCGAACGAAATGGTCAATTTGAGGGCGAGAAGGCAAAGCCGTCGATCGTAAGCGAGAAAAAGGACAAATATAAAGGCAGATCACCTGTCGTCTCCTCCTCTTCTTTATTTTAGGTAAGACTTTTTTTTTAATACAATGTTAAAGTCCCGATCAAGTTCAGCTTATGCGTTTGGTAAGGGATTTTATTTTTCCATTTTTGGGATCCATAATTCGTGTTTATTTACTTTAGAAAAAGCATTTTATTTTTATTTTTTTTTTATCAATCCAAATTTCAATCCGAAACTCAATCCGAACCTGATTTTTAAAATAGGGTTCGAATTAAGATTTTACAAATAAAATTAAAATTAAAGATAAAATTAATATCTTACGAATAACATTAGAATTAGAATCAAGAAAAACTCGAATTTTATCAGCCCAAGTTACGATCCAGAAGATGCCAGTTAAACAGCATAATGCTCGATGATGGGGCCAGTTGACCCCATGAAAAATAAAATTTTTGGACGGTCCCAAAGGCCGATAGCTCCATGGCCAACAACTCAAAGGCCGACACCTCTAAGGCCGACACCTCCAAGGCCGATAGCTCCAAGGCCGACAGCTCAAAGGCCGACACCTCCATGGCCGACAGCTCCAAGGCCGACAGCTCCAAGGCCGATAACTCCAAGCCGACAGTTCCATGGTCGACAGCTCCAAGGTCGATAGCTCCATGGCCGACAGCTCCAAGACCGACGGCCCCAAGGCCGACACCTCCAAGACCGACGGCCCTAAAGGCCGACACCTCAAAGACCGACGGCTCCATGACCGACGGCTCCAAGACCGGCACCTCCAAGGCCGGCACCTTCATGACCGACAGCCCAATGGCCGACGGCTCCACGACTCCACGACCGACAGCCCAACGGTCGACAGCTCCATGACCGGCAGCTCCATGACCGACGGCCCCATTGGCCGACGGCTCCAATGGCCGACACCTCTAAGGCCGGCACCTCCCAGGCGGCCCTGGCACCTTCCTAGCCGGTCCCGGCGTGTCCAAGCTAGGCAGCCCCGGCACCTCCCAACATCTTTCCAGGCGGCCCGACATCTTCCCAGCCGGCCCCGGCACCTTCCAGCCGGCCCTGGCATCTTCCCAGGCGGCCCGGCATCTTCCTAGCCGGCCCCCTACTTCTCCAAGCAAGTCGGCCCCGACACTTCCTCCACCTCTTTAGTTCCGCCGAGTTGGCCAAGGCCATCCCCGGCCAGCCCGACTCGGCCCCGACGTCTCCAGTTCCGCCGAGTCAGCCAAGGCCATCCCCGGCAGGCCCGACTCGGCCCCGATGCCTCCAAGTCCGTTGATTCGGCCCCGCCCGGCACTGCCTTGCCATCGGGATTGGCCCCAGCCATCTCGGGTCGACCCGCTCGGCCCTGACAAGTCGGGATATCCCAGTTCCCGCCAGATCAGCCTCAGCATGGCCCTATCAGTTTAGGGCGCCACCTCTCTGACACGCGCCGCCTGACAGCGCCAGATCCGACAACCCACTGGCCACGCTGGTGATGGGACAGGACCCACCTACCCAACAACTGATGGGATGTAGCCCACCAACCAGCCTGGATTCACGCAAGGGCTCAGCAGACATTCTGACTTCACAAAAACCCACGTGATCGTGCCAGCGTCAACCCCTATAAAAGGGTAAATCACTTCGAGAACCAGGTAATGCAAGTTTACACACTTGATACCCTAATACTCAGAGGAAAATTCCGGTCCTTCTGAGATCTCTCCCTTTGCAAGAGCTCTCTCGAGCTCCTTCTCGGCTGTGACCTCGATTGCTGACTTGGGCGTCGGAGGGTCCCACCGAAGACCCCCTCCGGTCCCGGGACTTTCCTGCAGGTAACCTGGTGAAGAAGCGCCTGGAGAAGCTTCCGTCCCGACGTCCAGGAGAGTGATTGAGCATCATCAGATTGGCACGCCAGGAAGGAGGGAAAAGGGATAGCGAATATTCTTCCTGTGCTGCACCTCAAAAGATTCGATCTCCCCCCCCTCTTCTCTTCTAGAAGTCATGGTGGTGACTCGAGCCTAGGACACCTCCGTCAGCTGCCCGGCGGGGCTTCCCCCGCCAGTTAGGCAGCAGGAGACCAATCCTCCTGCAGCTGACCCTCCGGTCACCTGCCCGCCGCCGGACACCTCTGACCAAACAGCGGAACATCTGGAGACCCTCTCCCAGCAAGTCCAAGCCCTCACCGCCATGATCCATGGGCTCCAGCAGCAATAGTCCGTGGCCACTCAGCACCAAACTGCTCCCCCCGCCAGTCAGCAGTCGGCGAGGGGAGGCTCTCCTTGGTGAGAGGCTGGTCGATGCGAGACCGACCGATGCCCGGCTTCCCCTAGGAAGCCTCGCGGCGAGCCCCCCAAGCGGCTGCGGTCCCCCGACCACGGCCCCGGCAAGTTCCCTCCCGAGCCTCGTCATCAGAAGGATTCCAGGCGGAAGTCTAGACTCCCGTCTCCATCTTCTTCTTTCTCCTCTTCTTCTTCCTCCTCCGAGCCATCTCGGAGGGCCCCGACAATCAGCCGCCAGGCGGAAGAATGCCTGGAGGAGTATGACCGGTGGCTAGATGAGCTCGCCAGGAAAATAAATCATCAACCGGAGGAAGAGTTTGACCATCATCCTCCGCTCTCCCGCCACATCACAGAGGAGCCGGTTCCGCCTCGGTTCCGTCTTCCCCAGCTGGACCCCTACAACGGTACAATGGACCCTCTGGACCACTTGGAGAGCTATAAGGTCCTCATGCAGGTCCAGGGGGCGACGGACTCTCTTCTGTGTGTTGCTTTTCCAGCCACGCTACGGAAAGCAGTGCATGCATGGTATTCTCACCTGCCGCCCCGCAGTATCAATTCGTTTAGGCAACTTGAGCAGTCTTTCCTGGCTCACTTTGATGCATGCCGGAAGATCCCTTGAGTCGCCGACTTGGCCCCGGCGTCTCCAGTTCCGTCGATTCGGCCAAGGCCATCCCCGGCCAGCCCGACTCGGCCCCGGCGTCTCCAGTTCCACCGAGTCGGCCAAGGCCATCCCCGGCCGCCAGACTCGGCCTCGTCGCCTCCAAGTCCGTCGATTCGGCCCCGCCCCGGTACTGCCTTGCCAGCGGGATTGGTTCCAGCCATCTCGGGTCGACCCGGCTCGGTCCTGACAAGTCGGGATTTCCGAGTTCCCGCCAGATCAGCCTCAGCATGGCCCTATCAGTTCAGGGTGCCACCTCTCTGATACGCGCCGCTTGACAACGCCAGATCGGACAACCCACTGGCCACGCTGGTAATGGAATATGACCCACCTACCCAATAATTGATGGGACGTAGCCCATCAACCAGTCCGGATTCACGCAAGGGCTCAGCAGACATTTTGACTTCACAAAAACCTACGTGATCGTGCCAGCATCAACCCCTATAAAAGGGTAAATCACTTCGAGAACCAGGTAACGCAAGTTTACACACTTGATACCTTAATACTCAGAGAAAAATTTTGGTCCTTCTGAGATCTCTTCCTTTTTTAAGAGCTCTCTCGAACTCTTTCTTGGCTGTGATCTCGATTGCTGATTTGAGCATCGAAGAATACCATCGGAGACCCCCTACATATAACACGATGAAAAAGCGCCTAAAAACCATTTCCGATGTTCAAAAAGATGATTGAGCATCATCACTCGGCAATTGCACCTCCTTGATCGAAGCGAACTATCCGCAATTATCGTCCATTTGCCATGCGCTTCCCATGTTGGACATTTCCGCTTGTCTCACCTTTTTCTCCGCTGGCTCCGACGGTCCAATATTAACGCTGCCTCCCCCTTGACTTCAGAACGGTACACGACAAGGGAGCAGTCCCGAGACAATTGACGGTCGGATGATGCTGTAGCCGATGGAAAAGTCTGATCCCATGGACTTTGATATTAGATGGAGAAAGCTGTCCCTTTTTTTTTTTTTTTTTCTTTCCTGAATAATATTAAATATAATTATATAAATTTAAATCTTTTATTAAAGTTATAATATTTCTAAATAATTACTAATTTATAATAAATTGTGACGTATCGGTGCGAATCTGAACATTAAATAAAGACTTCCTTAGTTGTTGGCGAAAGGAGGAGTATGGGATAAGACGGGTGGGAGAGGAAAAGGGATGGTCCAGTCCTTGTCGTTGTTGGTTCGGTGGGTGGTTGGTGCGTTGAAGACGTCAATATAGATGGGAAAAGAAAAGGACTGGGCCAACCCAGCACAAAGTTCTTTCGAGTTCGAAAGCGTGGGTGGGTGAGCGAGGACGGTTTCTACACGCAGCTTATCACTCCCATTATTTGGTGTGACCAAAGAAAATTTTAGGAGAACATCTAAATTTCAAGTCTCGAGTCAAGGCTTTGTTTGGTGGGTTTACTCATTGGGCTCGAGTTTGAAATGAATAGACGGGAATTATTGGATTAGTTGGAGGCAATTTTAGAGGTCAATTATGTACCTGAGAATATTATTTCTGGATGGGTGAAGAACAAATCTTATGAAAATTAGATTTATGGCCGGAATCTTTAAGCGGTGCCCATGCGATTAGCTGGGCCGAATTGTAGGTATAATCTTAGGGAATGATTTTGTGCATCGCTCAATGAGCCATGATGCATTTTGCACGTACGTTCATATGAGTGTGCGATCAATTAGCATGTCCGACATATATTTTCTACGCTGAAAATGACGTAGAAAGACTTTTTCATAACCTTATTGCTGTGGTCCAAGATAAGGTCTAGTTTAGTTGGAGACAAAATAGACTCTAACGGGTTGTGTGGCTTGTGATAGTAATATTGCAGCAAAAACTATTGGCTCAGGTGAGCGCACCGTTGTCTTCCACAAGAGGTGGCAATCAGTTTGGATGGAGATACTTTAGGCCGGCTATTTTTGAAGCTAAATCTTAACTTTTAATGATTAAATTATGGTTAACTCATGAATAATTTTAGATTTTTTTAGAATATAATATAATATATATATATATATATATAATATATATATATATATATATATGATTATTTTAAGTAATTTATCAATAATCAATTCAATTTTTTTTTCTTTTTCATATACCTGTTTATAACTTAAGATTAGGCATTATTAGACACTAATAGAAAAATAATTATAAATATTAAAATATTAAAATATTATCCTATATCATTTTAGGATATTAGAAATATGCTTTTTATAATTAGACAAATCATGATAAATTGCTAATAAAATTACAAAATAAATTAGCAAATGTTGGAATAGTCTTAATGCTGTAAATAAAAAAGAACAATGTTATATCTAATTATATTCTTTTATTATATGGACTATTTTTTCTTTAGTTCTCCTATTTATTAGCTTGAATCTTTTCTTTCTCTTGGCTTGCAGTTGATTTTTAACTAAAGTTGATGAACTTGTTTATGCCTTCATGCTTTATCTTGATTTAATGTGAGGGGTCTAGTACTAGTAGGGGTGGGCATAGTTCGAACTAAGGGAAAAAAAAGAAAAAATCTTCCTGCATCACCTTCGGTGCAGGAAGCACGTATCGGGTGTGCTCATTGGCTGCGCACCTGCATGCGTGCATGCGAGGTGCATCACGGTCCTGAACCGTGGCCCGTGCACCTGCATGGGTGCACGATCAATAGTTGTACCGGTGCATGCATTCGTGCATCAGAAGTGGTGCACAAAGTTGTTCCAAGGAAAAAAGAGTAGGATTTGAGGCATTGAACTGGGCCAGGCCTAAACTTGAGTCATTTATAGCAAGCCCAAGCCCAGCCTGATAAGAATATCTGAGAGCTTGTTCCCAACCCAAGTTCAGCCCACTCAAAACCATTATATATTATATAAAAGAAATAAAATTGAAAAAAATAAGCATTGTGATGGTTAAACGAATGGTTTTTAACCTAAACAACTTGTAATATTTTGCTAAATAAACCCATTTTCTCTTAATATACAATATAAGCATGTATAAAAGCATTTTAAAAAAAAACTACTCATAATCACATCACTAATCATTAAATCAATCAAAGGTATGGAACCATATGTACTGAATATAGTAGATAACAAACTAATTTATCAAAAATATTAATTCAAACTTATTGATATAAAATATGTATTTGAAAGAATTAAGTTTGTTTACTACAAATGCAAACAAAATTACATCAATCTTAATATTTTTGAAGTAAAGACTTTCATCACAAGTAAAATTAAAATTTGGTAATAAAATTTTTGTTATTGATAAAAAAATACTATATAAAACTTGATCATATCAACAAATATAGCGTAGAAGTGCAAAAATAAAGTAGACAATAATGATCAAAATTAAAGTTGATTAACATGGATTCAGTTCTTCAACAAGAAAAATAGCATGAATTGGATACTCGTTGATGTATCAAATTTTATGTCATCGGATATGGATCAAATGTCGAATTAATTTTTATTTTACATACCTTATCAATATTTACTTATAAAAAATCTTTGTAACCATTTAGTAAAAACATTTTAAATAAATAGATGAATGTCATGATATTATGTGCTGTAATAATTACACAAATAGAGGTGCAAAATGAATGGTATTATATGGCTTACCAAGACTACAACAAAAGTTGATTGAGATGGAAAATAAGTTTTGGTGCCCTTTTTAGTGCAGCAAAAAAAAAAAAAAGCTTCTTTCCCAACAAAAAGGCAACTTAAAAAAAGTCCTTTAATTTTTGCTATATAATAAGAATAATACGTTAAATGGCATTATTTCTCTACATTAGCTGTTACAAAAATGGTGATGTTTCAAGTTGGATAATTTAAGACACTTCAAAGATCAAACTATCCTTCATATATATATATATATATATATATATAATATATATATATATATATATATATATATATATATATATATATATATATATATATATATATATATATATAAATAAGTTTGAAAATGCTTTATTTGCAAAATAAAGACCAGCAAATTTCCTCTCAACTTACCAAAATGGTAGGAGAAACTTATATCTTTCAAAAAAAAACTAATTGCGCTCAACTTTAATACAATAGAGCAAATTTTATTGTAACAAAAGTCCTTCACCCTTCTTCACAAAGCATCATATAGAACGTAGATAATGTTAAAGAGGCAATCTTTTTATTACTTTTAATATTTTGCTTTCTAATTTCATGATTTTCAAATACCAAATCATATAAAAAACAAATACATGAGCTCTTTTAGAGAAAATTTTTAATATTAAAAAAATAATAATAATTTTGAAGAAAGCTCATAAAATGTGACTCGAGTTGACAAAGAAAAGAATGAAGACTTCAATAACAATAAGCACATAAATCTAATGCCTTCACACAGTCATAAGTAAAAAAAAACTCATAATACTAAGTAAAAAAATAAATATTATTAGATTCTTATCTCTTAATTACTTTATATATGAATCATCGTTATGCATTTACTTAGAAGGTGTTTTGGGCGGTGATAATCCATCTTAACAACCTTAGATCAACATACAAATTGTCATGTTTGACCATTAAGCATAGTAGTTAAGGTAGTACTATTTAATTTTTCATAATCTAAGATTATTATAAATCATGATAATTTGATTCTTAACTTTCATAGAAATAATTAGTTTAAAGATTAATTCTATTTATTCCTCTTTAATGATAGGGCATTTGCACTTTGCACTTTAAACTTAAAAATTACAATTAATCTTCTAATTTCAATTGCAATTACAATTGCAATTGACTTTCGCTATCTTAATATAAAATAAAAAAAATGATCATGCAATAGCCATATGACAATTAAAGGCGCTAAATTTTATAAATGATAGATTTACCTTTAGGCTTTGGAGGACCACAAAAGCCGCCTTAGCCTCGATTCTTGATCTGATTCATTCTTGATCTGTTTGACCTGTGACCATCGCCGACTTCTCGACCCCTTAGTGCTACTCAAAGTATGATCTCAAGCCCATCTTTTCCACCATTACCATCACCCTTGGCCGCATTGTATATGGATCAGAGTACCTAATAGCGGTGAACTCAAGGATGAGGACCTCACCCTCTTCCTTATCCTTAACTTGGGGATAAGGGTTTGGAGTTGTTGGAAGATGGATGGTATCGTCGATGCCTTCCATGATGGAGGCATCATCGATGATGACAACGCAGGTAGCAGGAATACTACTGGGGGTTATTGTGAACTTATAGGAATTTAGGATTCAGTTGGTCTGCATGCTGATAGCTTGCACGGCAGTAGTGCGATAAGAGAACCTCAAGGTGGTAGATGCGAGAAGCAAATCTCGATGATCGCTACCTCTCATAGTGGTACAATACAAAAAGTGGCTGGCTAGTTGCTCTCCCTCAACTTTACTTTTTTTAATATTCTTGATGCACCTCTATGACCTGTGAATAGAATTTGGAGTCATTATGAATGAATATATATATATATATATATATCTATTTGTAGAGACGTTCCATTAAATGTTATGAAAATAAAAGCTTATATTCTTTAGTTGGTTTATGATAGATCAAAAGCATGGTGTTTCTTAAGGTAGAGGAATTTGCAAACAAAAAAGCATCTAAGGAGCATGATTGCTATGTAGTAGTAACTTCTATGAACTCAATTGGTGAAGAAAAGGTTTGAGGTCTCTTGAAGGATAATTTATGAACAAAACTTGGACTAGTTTAGAAAATATCACTATTTACAAGCCCTCTCTAAGATATTCTAACCTTTCTTGGTAACTCGATCATTGCAAGAGTTTGGATAGGAGGTAGAATCAGCTTAGATGGGAGTAATATGTTTGCTATGCAACTTTGGATGGGAGGATTTTGGTAGAGAGGCAAAGGAAGAGTAAGAGAAAAAAGGGAGCAAAGGTAGGAGAAAAAAAAAAGAAAAAAAGGAGCAAAGAGGCTTTTAAAGAAGACTAATTGGTTTCAAGGGTGCAACCATTTTTTTTCAGTAACAACATACTATCAATTTGTTCGTATAATAATCATATGATCGCCAAGTGTTCACTTCTTTGTTTTCTTAACTTTAAATTTAAATAATGAAGTTAAATTATATATCTAATCAAAATTAAAAGGTTGGTTGTAAATTTTTTATAAATTTAGTAAGAAAAGTACAAATATCCCCCATAGCTAAGGAAAGCTAAGTGGAATTAACCTTTAATCTAATTATATATTTAATAGGTACCTGTAATATTTAAATATTTAATATTTAATATATAATATAGTTAATATATTGATATTCAAATTAAAATTAATATAACTTTTGCATATCAAATTATTATATTTAAATATTTATCATATATAGTTAATATTATCTATATTATAATATTAGTAATATTTAAATATCATAATAAAAATAATTATTAAATATTTATAATATTTAAATATATATATTTTTAAATGATTTCATAAAGAACATATTTTTTAGTAAAATGTTTCATATTCCAACTAAAAAAAAATTCCACTTAAAAGATAAAACAAATTTATAATAAAATATAAAAATTAATATAATGTATAATATATATTAAATCATGCATTTCTAGGAATTTGAATTAACATTACTCAAATATTATAATCTTGTATTTCTAGTAATCTAATTATTAAGTATAAGATTATTGAGAATATAAGATTTATAGTAATATTATATTATCATAATCAAACACCATCTTATAGTAAACTTAGTATTACTATTTTCACATAAATTATTTTACATAATTTTGTTTAACAATAATAATGACTTCAAATTCTTCTCAACTCTGTATATTGACAAATTCTAGATTTGGATAAGAAGAAAACAATCCGAGTGAATATAGAAATAGTTGATGTAGGCACATGATGCAATCTAAAATAAAGCTGCTTATATTGAATAGAAACATGATTCTTTCCATTCCGCTCATCCGGGTCTCTCTACTATTTCAGGCTATGACGAAGATCTATCTTTCTAGGGCCCCACTAAGGACCTTATGAAGATTTTCAGGCCACAGTCTCAGTGTTTGTTGGATGCAGCGTAGATCTGGAGGCTTTCCATCCTTCCCAGGGTTCAGCTATTTATTTGGAAGCTGCCGTGAACTGCCTTCCTACTTGTGCCATGCTTTCGAGGAGAGGTTGGTCTATTCAGCCGATCTGTCCATTGTGCGGCTGGAGGCAGAGTCTACTGATCATGCTATCTTCACTTGTCCTAGAGCGGGACGATATGGTAGTCAGTAAGGTATTATTGCAGATTGGATCATATGGGTTCTCCGTGCTTCCCTTTATTAAATGACCTCCAGAAGGCCACTCAGCATAGAGTGCTCTTTGAGCAGCCATAGCTTACCAGATTTGGTTGTCCAGGAACCAGCTTATTTTTACTGATGATAGTATATCTTTTCACAAGATTTTGTAAAAAATTAGATCAGTGACAGCGGATTGTGCCCGTGGTTCTCATATTGTTGGTTCTGACTCCTCTGGCCTCTTGGGATCTTCTGCTGTTTCGGCAGCGAATCGGCATACGATTTTCATATCTCGGGAGCCTCTCCAGGATTTGTCAAAATCAACTTTGACGGGAATATCCGTGGAAGATTATCTGGTTCTGCCTTTGTCATTCGAGGGCTGGGTGGCGAGCTGTTGGCGGCGGAAGGATTTGGCATTCTAGACTCCTCTGTCCTAATGACCGAGCTTTATGCTGCTTAGGTTGGCATCTTCTATGCCTTTTGGATCCTTCATGCTCATAACCTCATTATTGAGGGTGATTCTATAATTGTCATCCGTTGGCTGCGGAAGGATAATTGCTCCCAAGTCCTTATAAATCCGCTTTTATGTGACATATGGTCTATCTTGCGGAAGGTCCAC
The DNA here is from genome assembly GCA_900491605.1 of Calamus simplicifolius. NCBI lineage: Eukaryota > Viridiplantae > Streptophyta > Magnoliopsida > Arecales > Arecaceae > Calamus > Calamus simplicifolius. The sequence continues at coordinate 48,142 of UESW01004982.1, read as the reverse complement.
AGAGTCCATATTCGCCATACCTATCGTGAAGCTAATTTGGCAGCCGACTGGATGGCAGCGTTTATGGCTCATCATGCTGGCTTTTGGATTTGAAGGCAGGATGACCCCTATCCCCTTATTTTACAGCAAATATTGTATTCTGATCAATTTGGGTTGACTCGTACTCGCTTTGTATGACCACCCGCTTGTAAAAAAAAAAAAAAAAAACATGATTTAATTTTAGAGTAGCTCCTAATTTTGAAAAGATGATACCATTATTATACTTTTCGAGCTTTATTAAGATTCTATGATATTTTTGAGATAGTTTTACCTTGTTACATTGATTCTAAATATAACATTTGGCATTAAGCCATTCTGTACGGGTGTATTTGTGTTAGCTATATCTATCTTAATATTATATGCTCAAGATCACACATCTTGATTGAAGCTGCATTAGTTAGATACTATAACCATCTCAATATCTCCTTAAAATTTAAACCAATTTGCTCTACCATGTTACCAAAGAAAGTAACTTTCTTTCCATCGCTAGAAGTACTAATATAACCTCTTTTTTCAACAAATAATAATAAATTTAAGTTCAAAATAAGTATATGAAACTAAAATCTATAAAATTAAATAAAATATAAAAAATAAAAACCAAATACATAAACAATAAAAAAAGTCAAGATAAATATATTAATTTTATTTCTCAAAAGTAAACATAAAAGAACAGTAACAAGTTAAAAATATATAATAACTAAAAAGAAAATATAGAACATAATACATAGAAAAAATAGGGTAAATAAAAGCTTGAAAAATGAAACAACATTCATAAAGTGAAACAAACAGAAATACATATAAAAGTCAAATGATAAAAACTTTATGAAATATTATATATATATATACTATTATGTAATAAAAATATCATAAAAATAGGAATTATTATCGATGTTCTATTCAGAAATTTTTTTTTGAAATAATTAAAAGACGGGCGTGCCGCTAGTATAATAATAATAAAATAGAAGGCGTGATCCCGCTTCGATCTTCATGCGATAAAGCCCCATTTCCGCGGCTCCCTTTCGGTGTTTCGCAAGGTACCCTCGTTTGGGTTAGAGGGCACACGCAGCTCGCGCAGAGATGGGCTAAAAGCCATCAACCGCCGGCCTGGTTTCCGTTCTACTCCTGAGAGCAACGGGTGCTGGTAACCTCGCCGTCGCAGCCAGTAAAACGCTCGAAACGAACGGAAGAATCACCGAACCCCGGGAGAGAGCTGCGAGATCCATGGCCGACAGCGGCGAAGCTCCCGAGGACGAAGGCAGCAACCGACCTCCAACCCCGATTTCCACTGCCCCTGCTCCATTTCCGTCGACGGCCACCGGCCCCTCCGACATCGATATATCGTCTTTCACCCACACCCGTTTCTACTGGTAACCTTCCATCTTATCATCCTTCGTTTCCCTCATTCCTAGGTGGATTTCTCGCATTCCATCTTCTGGCATGGCACTGTATAAATTAGGGAAAGAGTGATTTTTTTTATTGCGACTTTTCTTGGTTGTGGCATGAGTCCGTGCAACCAATTGGGGTTGACTTTTGGCTTATATTTTGCTCTTATTATGGCACCATACAAGGTGCGAGCTTTGCCCAATATATATATATATAGATATGGATACACACACACATATGTATGTTGATTTGGTTAGATTTCAATCTACAACTACCACCTGCCAACTGGTGAAATGCATGTGTGTATGTGTGTGATTCAAAATTGGAAGAAGCAGTAGGAGGTTCACCATCAGAAAGGCATGGAACAACCTTCTCTCTTAAAGCTTTCTTCGAAAAAGTGTTTCACTTGACTTGGCTCAACGGCTTTAGTTCCGTAAATGCTTTCATATGAAGCTTGAGTCAAGTCTAGTCTCGTGCAGTGAAGATTGTCAAACAATCATTGCTCGTCTCTCTAAAACCTATTGATAAGGAAAGCATGCATGCATGCATGCATGTATACATACATATGTCAGCGGTTCAGATTCACTCAAAGGAAGAGACTTACATTTCCTTTTCTGTATGACAGGTGGAGTTATTTTTCATTTATGCCAAAGTGAAGTTATTTATTTTTTATTTTGTATTCTCATTGAACAAAATACATGTGAATGGCTTGGTTTGTGCTGCTTTTCTCTATTATTGGCATGCTGCACTCTTCCTTGATTACGTTCTTTCTTTTTTTCTAAGATTTTTCGTCAATTTATATGCAGTCCATCTAGGGTCTGAGTTTCTGATTTTTATTTACCATCCTTTGATAGTGAGGAGAATGTCTATTTGCTTTGTAAGAAACTATGCACGATTGGGGTTGCTGATCCTACAGGGCTTGATCTTTTTGTCATGTTCATATCGAATGGGGAGAAAAAGGTAGATCTCCTTCATTTGTGCTTACCTTTCCTAAAAACTTTTGATAAACTGAGTCTAATTAGGCCAGAGTTTTTATTTTCTTTTATTGTTATTTTTTCCCCTGTCCTTAATTTGCTTTAGTACTCCATAATCCATGGTTTTAATCATGTTATTGTATGGTGCATTGATTTATGATTTTAGTACGTGAAGAAATAGAACATCATGACTTTTGTGATAGAGGAATAACATTGTTTTGTTTTCAAAACTTGTGTTTACATGTTGGAGTACAACCTTGCTATGCATGCCCAGAGTCAAAATAAATATAAAAAACATGTCACTAAAATCTATGCTTTCTTAAAAAAATGGCTCTAGGCAAACTGATAATAGAATTAAAAATGGTTTAAGTAACTGAAAAAATCTGAGGTTGTATCCATGCATGCCAAATCTGTGTCATGCACCAAACTACATGCCATGTGTTTCAGTCCATGTGTTAACATGGCATGGTACCTGGCTTCAAGTACCATGCAGACCCAAGACCAACAATGTAAAGTTAGTTTAACCTGTCAAAAGAAAAATATACATATACTTGGTAAGTATGAGCATACTTGCTTGATCAATTTATCCCTAGACTTGCTCTTGAAAAAGTTACATAATCTAAAAAGGTATTGTTCATGAAAGTTCTTTTTTTTTTTTCTTTTTTGGCCCAACATTTGCTAATTCAAATTTTCTTGTTACCTGGGGGTTTTATGAATCCTGATGCAAAGTTTTTTTATACAACTTTAGGTTCCACTATGGTATCAGAAGGCTAGTACAAGAATTGATGGGCTGGTGCTGTGGGACTACCATGTGATCTGCATTCAGGTGAATGCCAAAACTTTTCAGAATACGGCTAGCATGTGGCTGACTAGTCAAGTGATTTATTTTCTTGAAAATGTCACTGAATATTCATATATACTCCTTTCTAATTGCTGAACCCTGAAATAGTAATTTGTCTCATGACTTCTCTTGACACACGAGTATGTCACAGAGAAATGGAGAAGGCAACGCTCATCCTTTGATATGGGATTTGGATTCAAGTCTTCCTTTCCCATTTCCCCTTAACCAATATTTTGCTGAAGCTATTCGTCCACTATTATCTCTCAATTCTAGATATAGCAGGTATTGTTTCCCTTTAGCGTGAATAATTGTGCACAATATTTAATATCTTGCATTTAAATTTATCCATTGTCTAATACATAGACATATTGCCACACAGAAACATGAATGCACCTTGTATATATTTGCATATAAAAATACAAATATATACCCACGTCTGCATGTATATTATGTGAAAAATATATCTATATATGTATGTGTGCATGCATGTGTATGCATACATATATATAAGCATGTACAATTATATTTGTGCATGCCTATAATAGTGTGATATTTAGTGCTCCAAAAGCAATTAAGGAGCTTAATGTCAATGATTAAGTAATTATTATATCAACTGTATCATAGTATCTAGCAAGGTTTGCAAAGCAAGTACTGAGATTTGTACCGGTACATTATCGGTTTGGTATGGTGTAACATGGTGCACATCCCATATCGAAACGGGATGCCTATTCTTTTCTTACTCTTAACTATTATAGCCCACTTAGTAGTGGGTGGTATAGGTCGATTTAGCTTGGTTCGGTTCATATGGAATCGAAATTGGGTACCATACTAATACCTTACTAGTACCTTATTGGTACACTGTGGCCGATACGGATTGGTATGGTAGGCCTTGGTATTTAGATTTTGCTTAATCTGCTCTCTTTTGAATACTCGCTTTCTAGATTCTTTTGATTCCCTTGCCCAAATTCTGATCTTATCATAACAATGAAGTTGTGGCTACCTTAATGTCATCGCCGAAAACCTGTCAATCAACAACATGCTATTGGGCAAATTTTGTGTCATAGTAATGCTCAATTTAGCCATCCAAATGACCTTAATTTTATAAACCTACTTGTATATGGAAGTGAATAAAATCCTAAATTTGAACATTTTGTTGAACAATTAATTTATGATCTATCCTACTTTTTCCTTATGAAAGACTGCTAACTTACACATATTTATGTGGCTCCTGGTCAGAATGAACAGCTTTAAAAGAACATATAAAGTTTTGAAAGCATGAATCACTTGGAGCAATCACTTTGGCAAGAATTTTCATGTAGAAAAGAAGTGATCAAGCAAAAAGTTGCAAAGGTAATTATTAATTAGTGCATCAACAGATTAAAGAGAGGCCAAAGGAGGCTGACTGGTCCATGGAAAAGATATTAGAAGATGAGTCCAGTTGAGAAAGAGGAATCGACCTCAACTTGGAGCTATCATAAGTGATGATGTTAGAGATGGGTGAGAGGCATGAGGATAGCTGGAGTAGGCCATTTAGACTAGCCAATAAGATATCCTAGGTCGTGATGATCTATTTTCTGAAAACTACTGAAAATTTTATGGAACCAAAATCCGTTTATGTTTTTTCTTCCCTTTTTGCTTTATTTGCTTCCTATTATAGTGATTGGAAAATTGGAGTTATTGGTTGTCACTAGCTTTTTGCACCTTTTCTTTCCTTTTATTGACATTTGGTCATTGAGTGTCTACCTAGGTTCACAAAATCGATACCAAGAATCGTACCAATGCATTACCGGTACAATATTGTATACACCATGTATCGAGATAGGATTTAGTACATTTTCTTACTTTCAGCCATTGTATTGTTCAGCATAGGATGATACAGGAGAGTTTCGTTCAGTTTGAATCAATTTGGTTTATATCAAATTGAACCTCGATATTGTATTGGTATTTTCTTGATACTGTATGGGTGGTATGATAGATTTTGGTATACACTCTAGGCTTAAAAGCATTGAAAACTGCTTATAGGGATTTTATTTTGAACTTGATAGTACAAGTTTTTTTTTTTCCTCAAATGAATATTTTGCAGCACTTTTGAATTCTGTTGACTTCTGCTTGTTCCCCTCTATTCTTTTTTTTTTGGTTCCTTACTTTCTTTTTATGTATAAAATAAAGAAACATATTGGAGATGAAATCTCGCATAGACTATGATTCTATTACTATTTTCTATTTTTCCACTCATTTATAATTCCTCTAAACCATAATCCCTATGCTTAGAAATTTAAGCTCGAAACTTGTCCCTTCTACTTCAAATGAGATAGAAATAAATTAAATCGAATATTTTACAAGGTGTCTCTTGGGTGATCTAGCTTACATAGTGGCGCCTTAAATTTTACAAAGAAAGATACTAGTTAAATGAATGTTGTTCGTAAATAGTCCCTGTTTGTTATTGCTTCCATTTCTTTCCCCCCATTTTAAATGTAGAAACAGGATATTCAAGGCAAGAAATATGTTTCATTGCCTCCTTATTGTTTTTGGTTTTCTAAATCATTTCCAAAACTATCTTGGTATGGATTTTTTTTTCTCAGTCAAAAAAAGAAAAAGAAAAAAATATATGTCATCCCTTAACCTCTATCTCCAACATCACCACATCCGCCACATCACTACCATTTCACCTTTGTTACTATTTCCCACAATCACCATCCTTCCATTGTCACCATTGTGCTAATACCTTGCCACCATTACTGCTTGCCATTGTTACTACCACAACAATGCTTGCCATTGCTATCCTCCACCACCACCTACCATTGCCACCAGCTGCCTACCAACATCAATTGTTACTAATAGTGATGCCACCACCATGACTGCAACAACTAGTTCCACTATCAAAATTGGTGCCACAAAACCTCTTTACCTTCATTCTTGCCCAACTATTTTTATTTTAGAACACTGAAAAGAAAACAAAAAAATTAGAAAAATAAATAAGACAAAAAAATGTCTACAGTGCAAAAACAACCAAACAAAACAAAACTTCTCTACCGCATAATCGGTCTATTTATGATGAAACAAAGGATTCAAATCTTGTGGCATGGGATGCATCAGTTGCTTGCTTGTAAAGCATCACACCAAAAAAAGTATATGACTAGTGTTGCTACAGTTGGTATGGTCTTGGCATGGCCTATTGCGAGCAAATTTTTCTTGGCTTCTTTTATTGTTTAATGCTATATTTTTACATAAATGTGATATGTATTTTGCTTTAAAAGCCTTAATTATCCTAGTTGACATGCATTGAAGTTTTTATTGCTAGTTTAATAAATAATTCAACATTACTTGCAATCAAAAATTCACTAAAAAGAATAACTAGGTTATCATAAACTTAGGTAGTGTTTGGATGCCCTATTCCTGGTTGGAATAGGGCCTTATTCCATGCTATTCCCCCAAACATGCTAAAAAAAGGTGGTGGGCCCTTTAGGAATTGGTATTCCGGTCAAATATTCTTATTTTAGAATTCGTATTCCATGCTTCCCTATGAATAGCCTTATTTCCATTTACCGTATTCCAAGGATAGTGGCTGAAATTTTTTTTTTTAACTATTACCCCTTCTATCGAAAAATTCATGATATTAAATATAAAGAAGGAAAAGATGTAGCCTTGGCTAATCGTTATTAATATATGTACATAACAATGTCCACTGCAAAATGGTAATGGTATAATCCACTTTTCTCTTGTTAACCGTTACTAATATAGGTACATAACATGCAAACTTTTAATAGATCATAATAATAAATTGATTAATAAAAAATAATTTATTTAAGTAATTACATTAATAAATAAATTGATAATTCATTTTTTTATCATTTGGTCAGGGGTATTTTTGAAATTTTTAAAAAATCTTTATCTATTCCTAATGGAATACATGCTTATTCCCATGTCATTCAAACACCATTTGAAATAACACTGCATTAATTGCACTGAAATAAGATGGAATACCAGATTTCAAACCAAACAGAAATATGGAATAACAAGGGGATAAGCTATTCCTGGAGAATTCGTATTCTATTCCTGTAATAACTTTTGACATCCAAACACTACCTTAGTGAATCTTAATTCATATGCCATTAAATTTACTACAAGATAAGACTACATTTAAATTTCCATATTTTTTTAAAAAATTAAAGAAAGGGGCGATGGAGGCCATTACCTATCTAGAAGCTTCCAAACTTGGATGTTCAAGCTCATTGATGTGAGAATTCTCATCGTTCTCACCTCCAAATTCCTTATTAGAGATGATACTATCTTCATATGGTGAAAAAGGTGAGGGGACAATAATCCAAAGTTCAGGATTGCAATTGTTACTGGGTTATACCGGTTGGTTTGTCAATGATTTGGTCCTGATCTGTCCCAATTCAGTGTGCTTTTGGCAGTTCAAGCCCAATTCAGTGAAATTGCATGTATCAACCCTGCCATGCCGAAAACTGGTTGGGGCAGTATGTTACAGCTGGTTTAGGGCTGCCATGCATGAGTCTCAAATCTTTATTTTAAAGGTCTAAGAAACACAATAGTGTGTGAAGAACTTTGAGCACCATCAATTTGCGTGCCTTGACATGTTTCATTGCTAAAAGTTTATCAAATCATTTCATGGAAGTAATTGAACAAACATATCCTGTACAGGCTTTTTCGGGTGGTGCATGCTCCCACGTTTCTTCGTTTCTTTGCATCAGATAGAAGACACATGAAGGATTCCCAAGGGAATTGGATTTCATTGCCTCCTAAATATGGACCTATCGTTGCTGAAGGTACAATCCTATTATAATCATAAACCTGATAGGTCCTATTGGCATTTAACTTTTTTATGCATGGTTTGTCTTTATATGATATTGGGAATCCTTGTTACAATATTTAGAGGGTCTAAATTTATATAAACTATTTCTCATTTCATGCTTGTCATGAATTTTTTTTAGTGATAAGGATCTGATGATCCTTGATATATCTAATATTATTTTAAATAAATAGTTTAACTGGAATATATGTTATCATAATATATTTATATCTTACCAAATTCACTGGGGACTTTGCTGAGTTAATTTAGATCTCAAATTATCTGTTCTAGAATTTTTTATGTAAGAAATTTTAGTTGACATCTTTTTCAGTAAATGAACAAGACAAACCAAAAAATCTGGTTTAAAGCTGCTTCCAAATGTTATTGAAAAAAACCATCTTGCTGAAGCAGAATGGATCTGGCTTACACTCTCGATACCCTTTGTTTTGTTAAAAATACTCTTTTCATGTTTTCATTTTCTCTTTTTAGATGATGATGATGAGGGGAAAAGTGAAGGCTGCTGGGCCTCCTGATTTAAAGATCTAAAATTTGAAGTGCATCAAATCCTCGGTTTACACACCGTTCTTTGGGCAAACTTAACCTTTTGAGTGATATTTTTATTTTTTTCTTCAAAATACTTAATTTACTGATGTTGAACATGGAAAATTCGTAGAACTTGCCTACTAAGGTGGTGAACAATGTTTCATGGCTAATGCCTTAATAAAAAAACCTAGGTATCTTTTTTTTTTTTTTTTTCCAAACTAAAAGATAAAATTTTGGTCTGTTGCCTTCTGTTATTATATCAGTAGCTTCAACTTTCTTTGCTGTGAATCCTGCATTTATTGTTCAAAATCTTTAATGATAATGAATGGGAAGAGATAGGCAACTGGACCTACCTAATTTGAAGATCTAGACTTTGACTTTTTGAAGTACGTCAAATGTCTTTGACCATTTGAAGTAGATCAAATCCTTGGTTGACTTGATATTCTCTAGACAAACCTCATCCTTTTGAGTGAAATTTTTGTTTGATTTTTTTCTTCAACCTTACTTAATTTAGTGATTATGAACATTGGAATATTTGTAGTAATGGCTGATGCAAAAAAAAAAACAAGTAGCTAAGATCCTTAAAAAAGCATCTTTGTTTTTTTTTTCCCCAAGTTAAAAGATAAAATATAAAGTTTAGACATGTTGCCTTTTGTTTAAAGTTTAGGCATGTTGCCTTCTATTAATTCATCTTTAGCTTCAACTTGCTTTGTGCTAGTCCTGCATCCTTAAGATCTAGGAATTTTACAGTAATTCTGTAGTTTTGGAATTTTTTTAAATAATTAAATTTGCCAATTTGAGTTTCATCCTAAAAGAAAATATTTTATTCTAAATTGCTGTTAGGATTCCCTAATTTTGGAGTTCCTTCAATTTATAAGATTTTCTTAATTTGAAGGAATTTGGTTATTAAGGGAACGTCTTAAGTCTTAGTCATTGGTATTTCCTTAGTTATAAGTTATTTATATTTTAGGATTTCTTTTGCTAATTGTATTAGAACTTCCTTAAGTATGGGGGTATAACTCTATATATATGTAGATGCTTTTTGGCTTTTTCTTAGTAAAATAATATTATTAGTTTCTTCTCTTTGAAGGCTTAACCCTTTTGAAGCGATTATCTGGAGGTGTGACCCTTCGAAGCGATCATAATTATCCTTAATTTCTTGATTTTATTTATCATTACGATCGGGTTCGTAATAGTTGGTATCGGAGCCCTAAAAGACAACCTTGTACTTGTCTATCCTCCATCTTATTTTTTTATTTTCTTTCATTTAAAAAATTCTATTATTAAAAAAAATCTTCCTTGCATAACCTTGATTCTTCTTGCCACCCTCAAAAAACCTATTTAGTTCCTATCTCAAAAAAAAAAAAGACCCTCAGCCTTATTTTCTGTTTTTTCCCAACCGCAAAAGAAAATCTAGTGGAGAAGAGAGAGAGAGAGAGAGAGAGAGTAAAAAAAAGGGAAGTGAGAGTTGAAAAAAGAGAGAAGATTTTCTTCAATTTTAAGAAGATTTCTATTGCTGTCAAAACCTGCAAAGCTATGATTGAAGAAAATTGTCTATAACAATGGAAGAAACATATGGAAGGCGACATAAAAAATTTGAAAAGAGATGACAGAGGCATCTATAGCAGAGTGAGAAGTAACCGATCGAAATACTTGTAACGTGGCTAAAGTGAAGGTTGCTTTAGCTGATTTGAAAATGATGATCATTGGCATAACAAAAGAAAATTGAGTAAATCTTCAAGTAGCAGCCATCAGATCCAACAACGAGGATGTGATTACCATACAGAGAATGAAGGAACAATCCAATCTTAAATCACACACCTTGAAGTTCCTTGTTCTGATGGAAAGCTTGCCAAGTTATGCCAAACCTCTATAATACATGAGTATTAATCCCGATTTGAACAACTTGCTAACCGCTTTGTAGGGTTAACCAAGGAATTTTCTGTAAACTGCTTTGTGAATGGACTTAAAGAAAAAACAAAACATGATGTTTGTATGTTTCAGTCAATCACTATGACTAAAACTATTAGGTTGGTTAGGCTTAAGGAAGAGTAGCTGCTTGCTCCATGCAAGCAAGATGACAACTATTCTGATGCAGAGATGCATATTGGCTCTGAACCTAAACTTGCAAAGATATTCATGATTTCTGGTGTTGCTCTAAACCCCTATGTAGCATTTGTTCAATCTCATGGTGGCATTAATTATATGGGAATTGAACCAGTTGGTAAATGGGGCGACCTTTGTAACATTTTTGCATTAGATGGCTAAGATCTCTACTCAGGTATGCAAATTAAGGGAGTGATGGCACATTTATAGGAAGCCAACGGCACTTAAGCAGCATAAAATCTGCTTCATTATAAGGATTTGTTAGTGCAGTTGCCTCTTCTCTAATAACTATCTCAAGAGTTCAACAACAATAGCTAATCCTTATCAGCACTCACATTGGAATCAAACTATAATGAAACCATTAGAAGTGCCACAAGTTAATATGCCACAAAGTAATCAATTGTTATTATAGGACTTTATGATGTATGATGGTGTCAGTACTATAAATTTAGATGATACTTTTTTTGGTTTAAAGCAAGCAACAAATTGGTTCTTACATGGGTTTGCTTTTGATCCTAGTCTACAAAAGCTACTACATCTAATAGTGACCCCACAAATTTTAGATTCAATGTTTATGGCTAGGCCTTAATGGATACATACAGATCAAGGTTTCATTTTAATGGGATTGCAGACAAGGATAGTAATAGAGGCCACATTGGAGTACTTCTACAAGTTGTATAAAATTTTTTGGATTGCCAACCTTGAAGACAAGGTTGATTTTAATGGGGGTGAAATGTTAAGATTCCCTAATTTTAGAGATTTCTTCAATTTATAAGATTTTCTTGATTTAGAGGGATCTGATTATTGAGAAAAATTCCTGAGTCTTAGTCATTTAATATTATCTTAGTTATAGGTTATTTACATTTTGGGATTCTTTTTTCTAATTGTGTTGAAACTTCCTTAAGTATGGAGGTATAACTCTATAAATATGTAGATGCCCTTCTGGATTTCTCATAGTGAAATAATATTATTGATTTTTTTTTGGAGGCTTAACCCTCTTGAAGCGATTATCCGAAGGCATGATCCCTCCAAAGCGATCACAATTATCCTCAATTCCTTTATTTTGTTTATCGTTACGATCGAGTTTGCAACAATGGTATTAGAGCTAGGATAATTGTTGCGAACCCGATTGCAACAATAAATAAAATAAAGAAATTGGAGATAACTATGACCGCTTCGAGGAGATCACGCCTTCGGATAATCGCTTCGAGAAGGTTAAGCCTCTAAAAAGAGAAGAAACTAATAATATTATTTGAAAGCCAGAAGGGCATCTACATATCTATAGAGTTATACTCCCGTACTTAAGGAAGTTCTAATATAATTAGTAAAATAATCCCAAAATGTAAATAACCCATAACTAAGGAAACACCAAATGACCAAGACTTAGAAATTTTCCTTAATAACCAGATCCCTCCAAATCATGGAAATCTTATATATTGAAAGAATCTTTAAAATTAGGGAATCTTAACAATTGCATTAGTATTTATATAGAAACAAAATGAAGATGTACTATCCTACAAATTTCAGATTTTTGGGGCTTTGTATTTTATTTGGAACAAAATGATGATGTACTATTAAATATATGACGTTAAAATTGGGAACTTTTGCTTACTAAATTTGGTTAAATTTTAGTAATGTATTTCTAGTAACGCATCATGGTCTAAACTTTAAAAAATATATTTTAACCTAAAAATTTTATTACAAGTTTAATTTTATTATTTTGATGAGCTATGGATTAAGTTGGCATAGATCCGTGTGAGGTTTATTATTATTGTGATTTTATCTAAGTTTGAAAACCCTATAAGTTTGATCAAGTGTTGACTAAAGCCTTATAAATTATATTTTAAGTTAATTTTTTTCATTAGTTTATTTTCTCATCATTTAAGTTAAATTGATTTTTTGAAATTTTTATCAAGAGTGGATAAATCTTAACTTGATATTTGCTAATTTGGGTTTTTTTAAATTCTTTGAATTTATTTTTTGAGAGAAAGAGTTGATTTTTTATTATTTAGGGATTTAATTTTTATCTTACTTTGTTGAATTCAAATGGAGGGTATTTCTTTATTTTCATGAAAAATCTTAAATAAATAAAAAAAGAGGTGAGAGGATGATATTTACTTATATGATTTTGAATAGAAATAAGAAAAGAGAGAGGACAAGAACTCATGGAAGGCTCTCGGCCTCATATACCACATAAAAAAAAACTAAAAACAAATAAAAAATAAAAAATAAAAAAAGTGCAAAAAGAATATCGAGCCAGTGGTATGCTGCTGGTTCGATTCGGTTCAGTATCAAACCAAATCGAACCGGTCTGGTATCGGTTCATTGTTCATCTAACCTGGGCTAGGGAGAAAATTACTACACTGCTTTGGTTTTTGGGAATATTTGGTGAAGGAAGAAGGAATCATATATTTCATTGGAGATTAGTAAGGTTTGATGGGAGGGCTACTAATCCAACTACTTTTTTGGAAACTTTGTATGCAAAATATTTTGGAAGTTGCAACAAAGGGAAGCAAAGATCCAAACAAGTATGTTCAGAAGCTACCAATCACAACATTTCATGCATAATCGTATCAGACATGCATAACTCTATAGCTGCTCTTAGTGAAGATGATCTCCCTCCTAGGATGAAAGGCCAAGTAGCTGATCCATAGCTTCCTACACCATATGAGATTGGTAGCACTAGTGAAAACAATTTTCAACATATTTAAGAGGATTTGAATGACAGGCCTGACTAGGAAATCTATGATAAATTAATTTTCTACAGTATTATTATTGTGTGGTATATTCTTATGACCTTTTGTTCCTCTCAAACATTTTGAAGACTCAAGACGTACTTTTAATTATGTAAATGATGGGGAAGTTAGCCAAAGGATCGGTCAGGTTGGGATTACAAAGAGCATGTTAATAGGCAACTGGCGAAAATGATTGAGAGGCCAAACATTTCTTATGGGCTTCATGCTACACTGGTCAAGAGGATGAAGCTAAGTTAAATGGTAATTGATTGGGGGAAACAACTTGTTTCTTATGTAACTATGAATAAATTTTGTGATGTGGCAGCATACAAGACGTTGCATGACGTGCCATCAGGTTCAATTCTTAACATGTCTTTACTGATTAAGTTTTGGAGATGGTATTTACTTCTCTTAAGTGTGCTTTGGTATGTTAAGCATAGGTGGTTGAGGGTATCACCTTGCTGAAGTAACTCACTGCTTAAAACCTTCATGGCAGTGGACAGCAATGACATGACTTAACCATGCAATCTTTATGAAGTCCCAGATAAGATAATGCTCACCATCTGCAGAAGAAAATAGTCAAGGAATCAGTTGAATTTTTTTGGATGATGAAACATGCCACACACAGTGCCCACTGTATTGCTGGTAATTGCATGCTCATTGAGCGTCTCTCTCTTTTTTTTTTTTTAATATGAAGATAACTACTTGTTGATATGGATTCAAGACTTGGGTTATTTCCTTAATCAGATTTATCAATGCTTAAAAGCCTGCAAAATTATGATGTGAGCTCATGAAAGGTTGGAGATGTGGATGTGATCGATGAAATTGTGACGTATGATATTTGATCATGCAAAAAGCTTTTCAATTTGGGTAAAGGGACACATTTTTTCTGTGCATTTTGTGGTCAAGTTGTATATGATTTGCCATTAAATGAATCAATAAATCACTCCATCTTGAACAATTTAGACATGACTGGGATCCTGCAGGATTGCTTGCTTCTGTTAGAACTTAATGAAATTCAGATGGTGGATTCTAATCACATTTATGATGACAAAGTGCACTTTCATGTCTTTTTCTCCGTTGAATATGGATATAATATGGGGGCACTGCTTTGGAATCAAAGTGGGTTTGCCTTATAATTTGTATATTCTCAAATACATTACTAATGATTGTTATCACAGTTGGATTAATATTCAGCATCATCCAATGAAAATTGAGGAAAAATCCTATCTAAAGATTCCAGACCGGCTTGTCTCTGACAACTGCAGTTTGACACTAAGGTAGAGGAACCCATTGAGGGAGATGAAGACATGCCCATCTATAAAGAGGTACTTACCTTCCACCATTGAATAAGATGACCTGCTGAATGAGCGACTGGAAGGGAGCCACTTGTGATTGTCTTACCAGATGGGCAGGATGATTTTTGTTGCACTTTGGAGTAGGACTACTTGTGCTAGTACTAGTCAAACACATGATGGCATTATTAAAGGATGAGGACCACATGCAGGAGAATAATAGTTGGAGTGGCTGGTCAAATTGGTGATTTGAATGAGCTTGATTGTGACAATGATAACTTTAGTGTGGTGGTGGTGGTTATACTTTTGCATATAACGATTGGTGGGGAAGACAGCTATTGTGATATTCAGTGGGTTTTAGAATTGGAGTTTTTTATTGCTTTTTTGAGAAAGAATAGTGACATAGTAGTGGTGATAACCAACATGTGAGAGACATTTTGTAGAGGAAACTATTGATATGGTTAGTGTGGTGTATCAAATATCTTGGCCTATCTGATTGTTAGGAGGGGGTGGTTATTGTCAATAAAAACAGGAGACACCCCCATATCAACCAACTCATTTTCATTATTTTTTTCACATATATAATAAAGCAACTTTTTACAACAATGTGGAATTGCCTTGACATGAAATTCAAACTTCTGGAGATTTTTTTCCAGAATACAACTAACTTTTAAATGATTAACAGTTCTTATCTCACCTACTTGGCAATTCGGTGATGAACACTTCAAGAGTTAACAAAAGCGTGAAAACCAGGATATCATTGTCAGAGTCCAAACTCCAAAGGTGGAAAATGCACCTTTCTTCATCAATCATTCGCAGATGAGCATATGAAAGTCTATATTGTTGCTTGGAGAACAATAGCTGCCAAGAAGCATGGAATATGCATATACCCATTGGTGAGGACACTGGTGTAAGATAGCTATGCCTGTACTTGGTTGGATCACAAAGCGTTGGGTATGCTAGAAGATAAGAATACAAATTTGAGTTCGATACATTTACATGCTTCAACAGGCACATCCATGGAAGCACCCAGCATTTGTTTCCAGTTCTACATTGTCGAAAGTCCAGGAATAGAGTTAGTGGCATACTCTCGTGTTTTTTTTTGCTAGCTTAGACATCACTGATTGTCTTATGAGCTCTGAGTGGAATGGCCTTTGTGACTTCTGCCGTCTCCAAGAGGTATTAGCTTCTGTTTCAGGTGGTAATCACCCATCTAAGTGCTATATCATATTATTTAAATTGCTCTTCAACAAGAAAAAGTTGCTGTGATCTAAGAGCGCTATCAAACTTGAAGTGAATGCTGCATGCTATATGGCTGCCCAGTTATCCAATCCTTTTTATTTCACATTCTCCTTATTAGCATGAAACTTGTCTCATGGTATTCGTTGTCAAGATATTATATTACACAAACCGTTTTAAGCAGTGGAGGCTCATCCCTTTTCCCCCCTCTTTTCTGGATTCATGTAGATGGAACCTTGAATAATCTTAATGAGTACATCGAAATGTATGCTGCAGACATTGTGACAAATTTAGAAGACTTTATTAATGGTGTGTACTCCAGCAAATATGGTGCGGTGGTAAGTGAAGGAATGCTGGAAGAGTTCTTTTATCAAATTTATCGGTGATACTTTTTGCTTTGTCTTACAGTGAGAATATAATGTAATTCCCTAATTATTCAAAGTGATCATTGTGAAGAAATTCTATCACAAATTTTGATAACTAACCATTGGAAGATTCAGAGTATTTATTGATCCAAATACTTGTGTAAGTTATTTAACTTCGTCGTTTGTTCAGATAATGACTTTTTGTCTATCATTATTTTGCATACAAGAGGGCATTCTAGTAGAATTCTTTCTCTTTTGCACAATATATTTCATGTTTTCAGCTTTACCAATCATTCAAAATATGTAATATTTCACGTCCAATTGATTCCTCATCCGACTGCTGATTAGTTAGAAAACCAGCAGTGAAATGCAAAATTCAAGATTTATTAATAAATTTGTTTCATTGTTAAGAGAGTTCATTGGGCTTGGGGCAATCAGATGCCTGGGATTACTATCGATCATTGAAGATTACCCATCAACAAAATCTTTTAACAAAAAGCATGCCGCAGCCCATCATCAAAGTTTAGTAGAACCATTATCTCCTTCAGTCTTTGCCAAGATCAGAGAGCCTAAAATGGATCATCCACAGCATGCGCTTCTTTCAATAAGACTATGCTTGCGATCTTTCGTCTGAACAAAACTGGCCAGAATTTTATGATGCAATCAATCGGCTAGAAGTTTCCAAAGTGTTAAATGGGCAAAGTTACGAGTCCATTTTTCCTCTGAAAGGAAATATATTTGAGTGCACGTATTTGTTACTCTTCTTCTAGCGGTGGTCGTACAGCCTTGATTTGTTACCTGCCAATGTATCAAAGCTTAGCTATCATTGTGAATTCTGTTCCATTGCTTTCTGCCTGCGAAACAAGATGGGTTTTAAAGCCATAACATTTTAGATGCATCCTTATCATCATAGTAGATGGCAGATACAAATTAAGTTGGCAATCAGCCAGTATCTCGTTAAGGAACATGTGACCCTTAATCATCTCGGTCTTTGTCTCCGACGCTGGAGTTCGACGCTGGAGGCCGACGCTGGAGGCTGAAGCCAAAGGCCAGCGCTGGAGGCCAGCGCTGGAGGCCGGAGACAAAGGCTAGCGCTGGAGTTCTATTTCTGGGTTTTGCTGTCACATCATTATTTTCAGAAATCGTGCAAAAGATAATACTATCCAGAGGAAACGGCCAGCCGTATCAGATGCCCCTCCGCCCCTGAGATGGGTGAGCGCACAATCACCCGCGAAAGGGGTGTTAATATCCTCTGGACGGCCGATTTTTGCGCCATCATTTCGCCTGTCCGGGTTGTTGGGATTGGAGAGGATTTCTCTCGAGCAATGGGTCACCAAAGGCGAGCGTCATCACTGTGATAAGGCCAATGCCACCTTTTTACTGGTGGTGCTTTTCATATTTTTGTGCTGGTAGGCCGCAAAGCGCCGTCCATTTGAAGGTGGACACGTAGCCAGAACGGACGATCGTGGGGTGATTTGAAATGGGGTTATAAGAGGAAAAATCATCCTTATCCTCCCATCCTCCCTTTTCTTACGCTACTGCTCCCTCTCGAGCCCGCAAGCGTCCATTCGTTTCCCGTGTTCATTCTCTCCTCGTGCTCCTTCGATCCTAGCTCAAGTTTTCCAGGTTAGTCTCCATGGCTTCCTCGCCTTCTTGCTCCGTTTCCGATTCTTGGGGGTGTTCCCCACCCCTTATCAAACTTTCGCTTCCTTGCCAAGCCAGTGGTCTACCCCCTCCTCTAATCGCTCCTTGCCGAAAACACGGTCGATCAGTCGCCCCGTAGCCGGGAGTCATCTGACCGGCGGGCGGATTTCCGTCTGGAGCCGTCGACGGCTGCTGGTCCTTCTAGTGTCGTCAAGGAGTCCCTTGCCGAGAGAAGGGCCGTTGCCAAAATCCCAAGGAGGACCGAGGCGGGGAGGGCCGAAGCGGGGAAGGCCGACGCGGGGAGGGCCGACGCGGGGAGGGCCGAAGTGGGGAAGGCCGACACGGGGAGGGCCGAAGCGGGGAGGGCCGATGCGGAGAGGGCCGAAGCGGGGAGGACCGACGCTGGAAGGGTCGACGCTGGAGGGGCTAGAGTTGTGAAGCCCATGAGCGCTAAGATTTTGAAGAAGGGCAACCCTAGAAGGGCCGACGCTGGGAAGCCAACGCTAAAAGGGCCAAAACCGTAGAATCTCCGCACATGTGCGAGGCGGCCAGAGCCCAAGCCGACGAGCCCACCAAGATAGATACGGTAAGGGCCGAGGCCGGCAAGGAAGTAGGGCGGAGCCAAATAGAAGGGAGATCTTCAGTTCCAGCTCCTCCTGTCATCCTGCTCGATCCTTCTCCTGAGAAGGTCGCAAGAGCGCCGTCACCCCTGCCCGAAGCTGTGGAGATGGAGCAAGTTCCTACAGCAATAGGGCCAACTCCAGCAGCTATCCTGCCCCCCATGGGGGCAACAGCCGAAGTGCCTCCACCAGTCAAGGGGCCGGAGGCGGCAGAGTCAGAGGCGGAATCCGCCTCCGCGGACCCCGTGCCAAGGGAAGGGAGGGGCGTCGATCCTTCCTTCCAATCACTGTTGGCGAACCACAGCCACTGGGCCGAACGGGCCTTAGATGAAGCATCTGTGGTGGAGGTGCAAGAGTTTCTCCGGCATCAAGGGAGAGCCACCTTCTTCCGTGAGGCATCTGTGGCACATCTCTGGGTGAGCCTCTGCTCCATTATCGTTTTTCCTCTTTGCTTCGTTTGTTTTATTTTGCTTTTTAATATTGACATTCCCTTTAGGCACTGAACTCTCTAATCACCATGAGGAATCTTTGGACCCTGAGCGATACTGCTATCGATCAGGCGCGGGAGGAGATGTTATCACTCCAAGCCAGGGCAGAAAAGGCGTAAATGGCTTTGGAGGATACCCGATCCACCCTAAAAGATGAAGTCGAAACCATCCGACTGAGAGCCAAGAAGGTTGAGTACGCGTTGGAAGTTGCCCAGTGTCGTGCAGCCAACGAGCTAGATAACGCTCAGGCAGCCGAGGAAAAGCAAAGGATGGCCGAGGAGAGGCTGAAGGTGGTGGAATCAGAAATGTGCATCCTGAAGACTCGATTGGATTCTGCCTCCATTGAAATAGACGCAGCTAAAGAGGTCGCCCGCCAGTCCGATGCCAAGATTGTCGACTTGGAGGCAGTGGTGACTGAGGCCAAGAGGGAGGCCGTCGAGTCCGAGCAGAGAGCCCTCGAGGCGGAGAAAAGAGCTGCAGAGGCCGTAGAGGATTTCAGAAAGTCTAAAGCCTTTGATAAGGAGCTAGCCGAATCGGCGGCGTTTGCTTATAATGCCGGCTTCTAAGACTACAAGGACAAAATCCAAGAACTCTACGACCTGGAGGACATTGAAGGGCTGAAGCCAGATGACGTCCCTGAAGACGAAGACCCAGCCCCGAATAACCCTTAATAGTTTTTGTTTGTTTTTTTTTTGTATTGCTCTAAGCTCGACTCAGGTCGGCAATTTTGTAACCTTTTAGCCATCAATGAATGTTTTAACCTTCATTGCGCGCCTTTGTTTATAATCAGCTTTAGTTGTGTAAGCTGTCGTGAATCACCAACCAATGGTGCTTCATCAGATAGGTCGCACGAAATGTGATTGTTCACCAAAACATTGTCACGAATTACCGATGCAAGAAGCCAGTCTTTAGTGCCGACGCGGGGAGCCGGTCTTTAGGTCCAACGCAGAGAGCAGACCGTTAGTTGCCGATGCGGAGCCAGTCTTTGGTGCCGACGCGGTGCCGGTCTTTGATTGCCGGTGCGAGACCGGTCTTTAATTGCCGATGCAGAACGGTCTTTAGTGCCGACACAGAGCCGGTCTTTTATGCCCACGCGGAGCCGGTCTTTAGTGCCGATGCGGAGTCGGTCTTTAATTGCCGGTACAGAACCGGTCTTTCATGCCGGCGCGGAGCCGGTCTTTGTTGCCGATGCATAGCCGGTTTTTAATTGCCGGTGCGGAACTGGTCTTCGATGCCGACGCGGAGCCAGTCTTTGGTGCCGACGCGGAGCCGATCTTTGATTACCGGTGCGGGACCGGGCTTTCATGCCAGCGTGGAGCCGGTCTTTATTGCCGATGCGTAGCCGGTATTTAATTGCCGGTGCGAAACCGATCTTCGATGCCGACGCGGAGCCGATCTTTCATGCCAACGCAGAGCCGGTCTTTTATGCCGACGCGGAGCCGGCCTTTTATGCCGACGCGGGGCCGGTCTTTAATTGCCGGTGTGGAACCGGTCTTCGATGCCGACGCGGAGCCGATCTTTCATGCCGGTGCGGAGCCGGTCTTTAATTGCCAGTGCGGAACTGGCTTTCATATCGGCGCGGAGCCGGTCTTTGTTGCCGACGCGTAGCCGGTCTTTAATTGCCGGTGCGGAACCGGTCTTCGATGCCGACATGGAGCTGATCTTTCATGCCGGCGTGGAGCGGTCTTTAGTGCCGACGCAGAGCCGATCTTTTATGCCGACGCGAGCCGGACTTTCATGCCGGCGTGGAGCCGGTCTTTTTACCGACACGTAGCCGGTCTTTAATTGCTGGTGCGGAACTGGTCTTCGATGCCGACGCATAGCCAGTCTTTCATGCCGGTGCGGAGCCGATCTTTAGTGCCGATGCGTAGCCGGTCTTTAATTGCCGATGCGGAACCGGTCTTCGATGCCGATGCGGAGCCGGTCTTTCATGCCGGCGCAGAGCCGGTCTTTAGTGCGATGCGGAGCCGGTATTTTATGCCGACGCGGAGCCGGTCTTTCATGCTTAACATACTCATTCAAAAACAATACGAACATTTTGAACATCAATCTATCAAATAGATTTAAATTAATGAAGATAGCACCTTACTGGTAATACCGGCATAAATTGTCGGCGTTCCATGTGCGAGGGAGCGGTTTCCCATCTAGCTCTTCAACTTTGTACGCCCCGTGGTGAAGTACCTCCTTGACACGGTATGGTCCTTCCCATTTTGGTGCCAACTTGCCCCCTCTGTTGGCTTTGATACTTCAGCTCTTCGCAGAACGAGATCTCCGGAATGGAACGTCTTAGATCGCACTCGAGCATTGTAGTACTTGGCCGTTCGCTGACGGAACGCTGCCATGCGAAGCTGTGCTTGGTCTCGCAATTCTTCCACCAAATCCAGATCGGCCCTCAACTGGTTTGAGTTGCTTTCTTCGTGGTATAATTCCGTCCGGGGACTGGGAACTCCTATCTCCACCGGGATGATCGCCTCGGTCCCAAAGACCAGGCTGAAAGGAGTTTCCCCAGTAGGTGCTTGCGGCGTCGTGTGGTAGGCCCACAGTACATTGGGGAGTTCCTCCACCCAGCGCCCTTTGCAGCTATCTAGCCGAGCCCTGAGTCCTTGGAGGATGATGCGATTGGTCACCTCGGCTGCACCGTTGGTTTGGGGGTGCCCCACTGAGGTGAATCGATGATGGATGCCTAGGCCATCGCAGAATTCCCGAAGGCCGTGTTGTCAAACTGTCGGCCGTTGTCAATAACGAGGGTGTGCGGTAGCCCAAACCGGCACACCACAGACTTCCAGAAGAAAGTTCTTATTTTGACCTCCGTGATCTTAGCGAGAGCCTCCGCCTCGATCCACTTGGTGAAATGGTCGACGGCCACCACTAGGAACTTGCGTTGTCCGAAGGCAGGAGGGAACGGTCCCAGGATGTCCATGCCCCACTGTGCGAAGGGCCAGGGTGCAGCTAGGGGGGTCAGCTGGGACGTCGGTTGATGTTGAATGTTGGCATGACGCTGGCAGCTGTCGCACCTCTTGACAAGTTCGGATACATCCTCCTTCATTGTCAGCCAGTAATACCCCTGCCGTAGGGCTTTATATGCAAGAGCCCTGCCCCCCAGATGGCTTCCACATATACCTTCATGTATCTCCCGCAGAATATAATTGGCTTCGGTGGGACCAACACCCTGAGGACTGGGTATGAGAACAACCTCCGGTAGAGCTTTCCCTCATTATGAAAAACTTTGGGGCCCGTCTTTTAAGTTTCCTAGCTTCGGCAGGGTCTTCGGGAGGGTACCCTTAGTAAAGTACCGGACATAGGTGTCCATCCAGGAAGGCTCCTGCTCCACTGGTAGAGTTTCTCTTGATACGTCAATACTCGGGGCTTCTAAGTGCTCCACATAAGCTCTTCCCAACATCCCATCGGCTGAGGTGGCAAGACGGGATAAGGCGTCGGCTCTAGCATTCTCCTGTCGAGGAATGTAGCTGACGCTAAAGTGAGCCAAGGGAGAAGCCAGCGATTGCACCATACTTAAGTAGCGGGACATGATGGGATCCCTTGCTTCATATTCCCTTGTGATTTGGCCAGCGACCAGTTGGGAGTCGGTGAATGCCCTAAGGCGTTTCACTCCAAGCTCTCGAGCTAATCTCACCCCGGACAGTAAAGCTTCATATTCTGCCTGATTATTAGTGGCTGGAAAGAGGAAGCGAAGTGCACACTCGGTTACAACTCCATCCGAGTTGGCCAAGATGAGGCCTGCTCCTCTCCCTTGAGAATTCGACGCCCCATCTACATGAAGGACCCATTCATCACTGGTTCCGAGGGGCTGAGTGTCTGTAGGAGGTTCTTTAGTTGCTCCTCTCCCCAAGTGCATTCGACCAAAAAATCCACCAAGACTTGAGACTTCATGGCCGACCGGGGGCGAAAAGATAGATCGAATTCCCCCAACTTAAGGGCCCACCTTGCCAGCCGGTCGGAAGTATCCAGGCGAGCGAGAACTGTCTTCAGAGGTTGGTCTGTGATCACCGATCGGGTGGGCTTGGAAGTATGGCCGCAGACGCTGGGCAGACACGATCAATGCAAAGATTATCTTTTCCATATTTAAGTACCTGGTCTCTGCGTCGTGGAGCACCTTGCTCGTGTAGTATACTGGCCTTTGCATGCCATTGGTGTCCAAGCGGACCAGCACAGAACTAACGGCTTCAGGAGAGGCCGCGAGGTATAGAAGGAGTTCTTCTCCACCTGTTGGCTTGGCTAGCAGCGGCAGGGTAGATAAGAATTCCTTTAACCCCTCAAACGCCTCTTGACATTCTTTCGTCCATTCGAATTCATTGACCTTGCGGAGCGCTTTGAAGAAAGGTAGGCACCACTCAGCAGACTTGGACAGGAAGCGACTTAAGGCGGCCACCCTTCCTGTCAGGCGCTGTATTTCCTTCTAGTTGGTGGGAGACCTCATGTCCAATGGCTTGTACTTTATTCGGGTTTGCCTCGATCCCCCGCCGGGTTACCATGAAACCCAAGAACTTTCCGGCTGTCACCCCAAATGCACACTTGCATGGGTTCAGCTTCATCTGGTACCGACGAAGGTTGTCAAAAGTCTCCGTTAGGTCCGCGATATGGTCAGTGGCGCGATGCTTTTTGTCAACATGTCATCCACGTACACTTCCATGTTGCGTCCTATCTGGCCTTCGAAGACCTTGTTCATCAGCCTTTGGTAGGTGGCTCCCGCGTTCTTTAGCCCAAAAGGCATTACCCTGTAGCAGTATAACCCCTTCTCAGTTATGAAGGAGGTAGCTTCTTCATCCGCCGGATTCATCCGGATCTGGTTGAATCCAGAGAAGGCATCCATGAAGCTAAGGACCTCATGTCCGGATGTAGCATCCACCAGTTGATCGATCCGGGCAGGGGAAAGCTGTCCTTTGGGCATGCTTTGTTGAGATCAGTGAAATCCACGCACATTCTCCAGCTCCCGTTGGTCTTGCGGACTAACACCACATTGGCCAACCATTCGGGGTAATGAACCTCCCGAATATGGCCTGCAGCCATTAACTTGTGAACTTCTTCGTCGATAGCTTTCTGTCTATCTGGAGCGAAGTTTCTTTTTTTCTGTCGGACCGGCCGACATTCTGGCCTAGGTTGAGCCGATGGGTGATCACTTCTTCGGGGATGCCCGGCATGTCCGAGGACGACCATGCAAAGACGTCAGTGTTGGCACGCAGGAAAGTAAGAAGTCGACCACGTGCCTCTTCTGGAAGTAATGCCCCCACCTGAACAGTCTTTGCCGAGTCATCACCCAAGGGGAGGGTCAGAAGGTGCTCGGCTGGCTCTCCCCTCCTTCCCAGCTCCCGGGGATCGAGCGGCTCAGAGGCTATTGCCGACGCCGCTTCCAGCGGGCTGGGAGACAAATGATAGCAGAGCGGTGGCGGGCTTTGCTCCCCTTTCATCTCTCCGACTCCTTCGTCGGTGGGGAACCTTACCAATAATCTCTTAGTGGAGATTACGGCATCTAGCAGATTCAACCCTGGTCTCCCCAAGATAGCGTTGTAAGCCAGCGGGACCCGGACCACCAAGAAATTTATAACCACGGTGCTCTGGCATGGAGGGGTTCCAGCCGTGACTGGGAGGGCAATCTCCCCTTAATGCTCACCGAGTCTCCAGTGAAGCCCATTAGAGGCGCGGCAACGGGTCGGAGTGAAGACTTTGACAGATTCATCCGAACAAAAGCCTCGTAGCTCAAAACATCCACGAACTCCCAATATCAATTAAAATTCTTTTTACAGGGTGTTTGGCTATAGTCATGGACACAACGACTGTCGTCATGCTTATTAACTACCCCATCTAAATCCTTTCCAAAGAAAGGAATTACAGAATCTATTCCCTCTCGCTGCCTCTTTGAACCGCCACCCGCCCCCCAGGAAATCATAGCTATGGTCTTTTCTGTTGGAGCATTGTCCACGCCAGCCGACGAATCGGAGGCGCCGATGGGCCCGAAGTGGGAAGGTTTCCCTTCGGACGAATTTGCCCAGGTGGCCTTGCTGAACCAGCTCTTCAATGGCCTTTTCAGATGGCGGCAATCCTCGGTGTCGTGACCATAGTCTCGGTGGTACCGGCAGTAAAACTCCTTGTTGCGGGGGACCCCAGACTTCAAGGGAGCCATGAGGGGAGTGAATTGCTCCTTAGGAACAAGCGTCTGTGGTCGGCGATCTGAGCGGTGAGGAGGCTCAGGCTTCCGAGGTCGTGCACCGACATGATCAGTAGGTGGTGGTTTCTTACCGGTGTTCTTGTCAACTTCCCTCCTGGAAGAATCTGCCTCGTCGGCGCGGATGTACTTCTGTGCTCGGCTCAGAAGCTCAGCATAAGAACTCGAGGCTTCTTGTCCAGAGAATAAGCAAACCTGGATGGGCGAAGTCCTCGTTTTAATGCCAAGGTGGCTACGGAGTCTTCCAGGTTGTACACCTCCAACGCTGCTTCCTTAAATCGAGCGAAAAATCCTTCAAGGTCTCGCCACTCCTCTGCTGGACAGCAAAGAGGCTATCAGCCACTCGTGGGATCTTTCGATAGGCATCAAAGTGGGCCAGGAAAGATCGCTCGAGTTGCCGAATCGAGTTGATGCTGCGTGGAGGCAAGCGGGAGTACCACGCGCGTGCCGCCTTGCGAAGGGTGGCCGGAAAGGCGACATAAAAGGGAGTCCATCGCTCCCTGAACCTGCATGAGGACCTTGTAGCTTTCCAGGTGGTCCAGGGGTCCGTCGTCCCATCATATGGATCCAGTTGGGGGAGACGGAACCGGGCAGGACCGGTTCCTTCATGATATTCCGGGAAAGTGGGGGGCAACGCTCATAGTCCGTCCCATGAGGATCAGCGATCCGGCGGCTAAGCTCCTCAACCGTCGATGATACTCATCGAGCCTTTGCTCGGCCCGACGGGTAGTTTTCCTGAGGGTGCCATCTCGAGATGAATCGGAAGAAGAAGCCGAAGAAGATTGCCGGCGTGAGGAACGCACCCGTCTGGACTCTCTCTCCTCCGTCGGTGGCGGGAATGACCGGAGTGACGAGAGGGGGACCGCCGTCGCTTCGAGGCCCCTCGGTGATGAGGTTCGGGGGGTGAGCGGTGGGAGACCTCAGGTGGGGTCCCGCCTTGGTGAGACTGGGCTGTCCCCCGCACCCCTTCATCGGGCATAGGGGGTTGAGGTGCAGCAGCCAAACGATGCTCTTGCAGTCCTCGTACCATTGTCATCAGGTCCTAGACTTGGTGAGCCAGAACCTCGAGCCGGTCAGGCCGCTTATCGGTGCAGGGGGCGGAACATGGAGGTTGGCCTCCGATTGCTCAGCCCGTGGAATGCGCTCCGCGGCTTGACTGGAGGAAGCCTCCTGTGCTCGTGTAGTCACCATCGTTTCCCTCGCAGAATTGGTGGGGGTCCCAGGGAGAACTTTTCATCTTCCTCCCGTGCGAACTGGTGACCCCCCTACCTGGCACGCCAATCTGTTGCTGCCAAATCACTTGCGATGAACGTCGGGTGAGCTGAGATCTCCGCAGGCCTTCGAGAATGTAGAGAGGTCACCGTCTTCCTTCTAGAGCCTGCAAAAAGTCCGGACCGGTGGTTCCGGTGGGGACCCTCCGATGCCCAAGTCAGTGGGTTGTAGAACAGAAATGTTGTATATGAGTAGAACTTGAGAGAGAGAGAGAGATCCTCCTGCATTGAGCTCGGGTCCTCTTCTTATACCTGTTTGGGGGTCCCGTTTACCTCGTTCCATTGGAACCGTCGAATCTTCCTCGTTGGGATAAGTTTCTCCGAACGGCAGGTGGTTAAGCCGTTGCTGGATGAGGGCCGCTTGTAGCGGTAACTGCTGAACGTGCAAAACTTGCCCGTGATTTTAGTGGGCGAGGTGCACGACAATAGTCCTCGAATCACGGGATCTGCTGCATGAGATAGGTCATTGTGCATGCAAAAAGGTGTCAAGTTAAGACCAAAGCCATTGTTGGAGGCTGGCGCTGGAGGCCGACGCTGGAGGCCGCCGACGCTGGAGGCGCTGGAGGCCGAAGCCAAAGGCCAGCGCTGGAACCGGCACTGGAGGCCGACGCTGGAGCCGACGCTGGAGGCCGGCGCTGGAGGCCGAGCCAAAGGCCAGCGCTGGAGGGCGCTGGAGTCCGACGCTGGAGGCCGGCGCTGGAGGCCGGAGCCAAAGGCCAGCGCTGGAGCCGACGCTAGAGGCCGGCGCTGGAGGCCGGAGACAAAGGCCAGCGCTGGAGTTCTATTTCTAGGGTTTTGCTGTCACATCATTATTTTTGAAATCGTGCAAAAGATAATACTACCAGAGGAAATGGCTAGCCGTATCAGATGCCCCCCCCCCTGAGATGGGTGAGTGCACAATCACTCGCGAAAGGGGTGTTAATATCCTCTAGGCGGCCGATTTTTGCGCCATCATTTCGCCTGTCCGGGTTGTTGGGATTGGAGAGGATTTCCCTCGAGCAATGGGTCACCAAAGGCGAGCGTCATCACTGTGATAAGGCCAATGCCACCTTTTTACTGGTGGAGCTTTTCATGTTTTTCGCACTGGTAGGCCGCCGAAGCGCTGTCCATTTGAAGGTGGACACGTAGCTAGAACGGATGATTGTGGGGTGATTTGAAATGGGGTTATAAGAGGAAAAATCCTTATCCTCCCATCCTCCCTTTTCTTACGCTACTGCTCCCTCTCGAGCCGCAAGCATCCGTTCGTCTCACGTGTTCGTTCTCTCCTCGTGCTCCTTCGATCCTAGCTCAAGTTTTCCAGGTTAGTCTCCATGGCTTCCTCGCCTTCTTGCTCCGTTTCTGATTCTGGGGGTGTTCCCCCACCCCTTCTCAAACTTCCGCTTCCTTACCAAGCCAGTGGTCTACCCCCTCCTCTAATCGCTCCTTGCCGGAAACACGGCCGGTCAGTCGCCCCGTAGCCGGGAGTCATCTGACCGACGGGCGGATTTTTGCCCAGAGCCGTCCGACGGCTGCTGGTCCTTCTAGCGTCGTCAAGGAGTCCTCCGAAGGGACTGCTTCCACTATGTCTGCTCAAGACATAGTAAATCTGAAAGCCAAATATAGCTTTCCATCAGACCTTCGTTTGTTCTACCTGCTCCTAATGACAGGGTAACCTCTTCCCGTTCCGGAAGAGTTGCCTTGTATGGAGCCTTCTTTAAGGCCGGACTTTGGCTACCTATCCATCCTTTCATCCTCAATCTTCTTGACCGATACTCTCTAACACCTTCCCAGTTAGTTCTAACTCGATCCGAACCATTGTTGGCTTTTTGGTTCTCTGTCACTTGTAAGGCATAGAGGCCAGCATCTCCTTATTTCACAGTTTTTATACCCTCCGCAAGCAATCAGGTTGGTGGTCCTTCACCCCTAGGTCCAATAGGATCCTTAAGTTGTACCTTCCCACATCCGTCAAAGGGTGAAAGGACAAGTTCTTTTTTGCTGATATCGACGGGGTGCGTGGAAGCTGGGGGACACCCAACATTGATGCCAATAGGGATCCCTCCATCCTTCCAAGAGATCGGATGGCATTCGGGCAGCTTCTGACCGCCGATGTCCCTCGGTGCAATAAGCTTTTAGCCGAGGAAAACCTTCATCTCGCCGGCTTAATTCCTTCGAGTGGTGAGCACTTGATTACTCACCTTTTTTCTTTTTCCCCCTTCTCTCCTTTTCTTCTTTTTTTTTTAATTCATTTCCGCCTTTATAGGGATGGCGCCATCGCTTCGCGAGCTCAGGCAGGCGGCCACTAGGAAGAGGAAGGCTACGGGGGATGAGTCCCTTGCCGAGAGAAGGGCCGTTGCCAAAATCCCAAGGAGGACCGAGGCGGGGAGGGCCGACGCGGGGAGGGCCGAAGCGGGGAAGGCCGACGCGGGGAGGGCCGAAGCGGGGAGGGCCGGCGCGGAGAGGGCCGAAGCGGGGAGGACCGACGCTGGAAGGGTCGACGCTGGAGGGGCTAGAGTTGTGAAGCCCCTTGCGCGCTAAGATTTTGAAGAAGGGCGACCCTAGAAGGGCCGACGCTGGGGAGGCCGACGCTAAAAGGGCCAAAACCGTAGAATTTCCGCACATGTGCGAGGCGGCCAGAGCCCAAGCCGACGAGCCCACCAAGATAGATATGGTAAGGGCCGAGGTCGGCGAGGAAGTAGGGCGGAGCCAAATAGAAGGGAGATCTTCAGTTCCAGCTCCTCCTGTCATCCTGCTCAATCCTTCTCCTGAGAAGGTCGCAAGAGCGCCGTCACCCCTGCCCGAAGCCATGGAGATGGAGCAAGTTCCTGCAGCAATAGGGCCAACTCCAGCAGCTATCCTGCCCCCCATGGGGGCAACAGCCGAAGCGCCTCCACCAGTCAAGGGCCGGAGGTGGCAGAGTCAGAGGCGGAATCCGCCTCCACGGACCCCGTGCCAAGGGAAAGGAGGGGCATCGATCCTTCCTTCCAATCACTGTTGGTGAACCACAGCCGCTGGGCCGAACGGGCCTTAGATGAAGCATCTGTGGTGGAGGTGCAAGAGTTTCTCCGGCATCAAGGGAGAGCCACCTTCTTCCGCGAGGCGTCTGTGGCACATCTCTAGGTGAGCCTCTGCTCCATTATCGTTTTTCCTCTTTGCTTCGTTTGTTTTATTTTGCTTTTTAATATTGACATTTCCTTTAGGCACTGAACTCTCTAATCGCCATGAGGAATCTTTGGACCCTGAGTGATACTGCTATCGATCAGGCGCGGGAGGAGATGTTATCACTCCAAGCCAGGACAGAAAAGGCGGAAATGGCTTTGGAGGATACCCGGTCCACCCTAAAAGATGGAGTCAAAACCATCCGGCTGAGAGCCGAGAAGGCTGAGTACGCGCTGGAAGTTGCCCAGCGTCGTGCAGCCAACGAGCTGGATAACGCTCAGGCGACCGAGGAAAAGCAAAGGATGGCCGAGGAGAGGCTGAAGGTGGTGGAATCAGAAATGTGCATCCTGAAGACTCGATTGGATTCTGCCTCCATTGAAATAGATGCAGCTAAAGAGGTTGCCCGCCAGTCTGATGCCAAGATTGTCAACTTGGAGGCGGCGGTGACTGAGGCCAAGAGGAAGGCCGTCGAGTCCGAGCAGAGAGCCATCGAGGTGGAGAAAAGAGCTGCAGAGGCCATAGAGGATTTCAGAAAGTCTAAAACCTTGATAAGGAGCTAGCCGAATCGCCGGCGTTTGCTTATAATGCCGGCTTCCAAGAATGCAAGGACAAAATCCAAGAACTCTACGACCTGGAGGACATTGAAGGGCTAAAGCCAGATGACATCCCTGAAGACGATGACCCGGCCCCGAATAACCCTTAATAGTTTTTGTTTGTTTTTTTTTTTATTGCTCTAAGCCCGACTCAGGTCGGCAATTTTGTAACCTTTTAGCCATCAATGAATGTTTAACCTTCATTGCGCGCCTTTGTTTATAATCAGCTTTAGTTGTGTAAGCTGTCGTGAATCACCAACCAATGGTGCCTCGTCAGATAGGTCGCGCGAAATGTGATTGTTCACCAAAACATTGTCACGAATTACCGATGCAAGAAGCCAGTCTTTAGTGCCGACGAGGAGCCGGTCTTTAGGTCCAACGCGGAGAGCAAACCGTTAGTTGCCAACGCGAGCCAGTCTTTGGTGCCGACGCGGAGCCGTCTTTGATTGCCAGTGGGACCGGTCTTTAATTGCCGATGCAGAACGGTCTTTAGTGCCGACGCGGAGCCGGTCTTTTATGCCGACGCGGAGCCGATCTTTAGTGCCGATGCGGAGCTGGTCTTTTATGCCGACGCGGAGCCGATCTTTATTTGCCGGTGCGGAACCGGTCTTTCATGCCGGCGCGAAGCTGGTCTTTGTTGCCGATGCGTAGCCGATTTTTAATTGTCGGTGCGGAACTGGTCTTTGATGCCGACACGGAGCCGGTCTTTGGTGCCGATGCGGAGCCGGTCTTTGATTGCCGATGCGGGACCGGGCTTTCATGTCGGCGCGGAGCCGGTCTTTGTTGTCGATGCGTAGCCGGTATTTAATTGCCGGTGCGGAACCGGTCTTCGATGCCGACGCGGAGCCGGTCTTTCATGCCGATGTGGAGCCGATCTTTCATGCCTTGCGGGCGTAGATAGCCGCACGCCCAACGCAGGTGCGCTCGCAATATTGTGACGCATCTGATTGCGTCGCAATATTGCGATGCAATCAGATGAGTCGCAATATTGTGACGCACAATCATGCGTCGCAATATTGCGGCGTAATTAATTGAGTCACTAATGCATCGCAATATTGCGATGCAATTTGCGTTGCAATATTGCGACGTAATTTGGAGTCGCTAATGCGTCGCTAAATTGCGACGACTTATGTTTTGTTGCAAAATAGTGACGCATTTTATTGCATCGCTATTTAGCGACGAAACTGCGATATATAGCAGTTTGCGACGAAATTTACAGTGACGACCAAAATGCGTCACTAAATGGATTTAGCGACGCATTTTGGCATCACTAAAATATTTTTTCTTGTAGTGTAATTTGTTATAGAATCAATTTTATTATGATTTAAAAAAATATAAGTAAATTGGTAAATTAAACTAATTTTTTGTTTAATTTAGTTTGATTTGAGAAAACTTACCCGCCGTTGTCTTCCCGCTGGCCTTCATCGTCCGTAGTGGAATAAAGAAAATTCTTTAACTGCCCTGCATTCCTCCACTCCTCCAGTCCCATGCTCAGGTTAACAATGGAAGTCCTCGTCACCCTCTGAACCCGTCCAACTTTCCGCACATTGGGTTCTGGCCAGGTTGGGTGGCCAAGAATAAGTTATCAGTGGCCGCTTTCCTCCACTCCGGTACTACTCGCGGTGGACCCAAGACTGGTGGGGGCAAGTTGTCGACGAGTTGGCTCCAGATCAGAGCCCACTCTCGCGATGGACCCAAGACAGGTGGGGGGAGGTTGTCGACGAGTTGGCTCCGGATCAGAGCCCATTCCGCTGGAAATTCCCTCTGCCCCTTTTCAGTGGCGAGGGAAAGAGATAAGAGGAGGACAAACGGAGGCAGTTTCATTCTTTGGGCGACGGCCGTTGGACGCGAAGAACGGAAGGAAAGGGAGGACCGTCGGACGTTGGATGTATGCGGAGAAGGGAAGGGAGGACCATCAGATGTCGGATGCGGAGAAGGGAAGGGAGGACTGTTGGACGTTGACACGAGAAGGGAAGGGACGGCCGTCGGACGCAGAGAAGGGAAGGGGTAAAGGGAAGGGAAGGAAGAGGAGTACCTACTTAAAGTAGTATATCACCGTCCAGTAATGCGCATGGCCAGGAGGACGTAGCGCAGCCCGTGGCATGCAGCACGGGCAAGGCAGGTGGCCAACCTGCCAGGATGGAGTTTGACCATGCGACGAGATGCGCACGTCCATCCGAGGGGTCGGCGAGCCCCATACTTAGTCAAACATAGTGGCGCGAGGTTGGTGATCCAAGCGCCAAGGCCCGATGCGGACTCATCTACCAGACACGACGGCACGCGGAGTCGGCATCAGCTAGCCCAGATATCAGCAAGGCGAGCATGGCAAAAGGAGACCTGGAGCCATCCTTTAGATGCGCGGAGGCTGGCCCAGCCTTGTGCACTAGCATGTGCAGTCTAGCCTGGCTACACGCACAGACGCGCGTAGGCCAGCCCTACCGTGCGCGTATTCCAGATTGGCTGCGCGCCCTGGCGGGCGCAGATAGCCGCATGCCCAGACGCAGGTGCGCTTGCAATATTGCGACGCATCTGATTGCGTCGCAATTAATTGAGTCGCCAATGCATTGCAATATTGCGACGTAATTTGCGACATTTACGTTGCAAATTGCGATGCAATTTGGAGTCGCTAATGCATCGCTAAATTGCGACGACTTATGTTTTGTCGCAAAATAGTGATGCATTTTATTGCGTCGTTAGCGACGAAATTGCGATGGATAGCAGTTTGTGACAAATTTATAGTGACGATCAAAATGCGTCTCTAAATGGATTTAGCGACGTATTTTGACATCACTAAAATAAATTTTTCTTGTAGTGACCTATGATGACTGGATAATGTCAAAAGACCACAATCCATGGAGTCTCCAACTATTTTGCTTAGCTTTACATAACAAGATGGTAATCATGCTCACATGTGTCTTTATGCTAGATGGTGTGACTTATGGCAGGTGGAGCACTTCCATATCTACTGACTAGTCACACCATTACAATAAGGCACGCTACCATGGTGCGGACGGCTCCTATTATTTGGCCTTGAACTTGCTTATAAAAAGATACCCTTCATGCTCTCCTTCTATCCTCGCAAAAATGATGATTTAATGCAAAACTTTTCTTTATTAGAACAAGTGCTACTTCTGTTTTTAATGCATTGCCTACCTTATTATTCTTATGGGTGTATAAGGTTCCTTGGCCAGATTTTGGCACCAACAATGTATATAATATGAAACTCTCGGGTAGGCTTGCAAATGAGCAAAGTTCCCTGATATCTCAAGCTTTGCTTAATAACATGCCGAATTGGAACACTTCTAGGCTTGCAAAATTAAATATAAGCTCGGTTCAGCTTGATATGAAACTTGTTCCATCTCGGTCCAAATCAAAATGGTGTGATTTTGTATGGCGCCGAGCGCCGCTTTTGTTGGCGCTGCTCTTTGCTCAAAAGATTCTGAGTAGAGAGTCAAGTTGGTGCTCTCTCTCTCTCTCTCTCTCTCTCTCTCTCTCAATGCCCATAACTTTGGATAGAGGTAGATTCTTTCGTTGGGTATGGCTGGTTGAGCACAGCCAAAGTGGATACTTCAGCATAAAAATTTTACTATTATATAATATTTGGTGCTTGTCCCCAATATATGCAAGTGATCTGAAGAATAAAAGAGCCCAATAGTGCTCTAAGTATAACAGGCCACCCGTGCACTGGACGCTTGGCCTGACGTTAACTGATGATGGAGAATTGGAGATGTGTAGGTGACCACTAGCCACAACCAGGCAAGTACTCACCCGCTATGGCTTC
This sequence comes from Calamus simplicifolius, assembly GCA_900491605.1. Taxonomy (NCBI): domain Eukaryota; kingdom Viridiplantae; phylum Streptophyta; class Magnoliopsida; order Arecales; family Arecaceae; genus Calamus; species Calamus simplicifolius. Next base: position 14,096 of record UESW01004982.1, on the reverse strand, counting down.
TGAGTGGAGAATAAATAGAAAACGTGACCTCTTAGCCCAACCGTACGTACGTGGAGCCACATATTAACTCACAATATCCAAATTCTCTTTTGGGAGCTTACCAGTTACCAGCGGTAGGCAAGCAACGGGTCTCCCCTGCGCATTGAGTCGTAGTCCTCCCATCAATTTCAAGCACCTGTTAAAAACGGCGACCCATCCCGCCCCCAATTTTCTTGTGGCAGAAATTTTCCACATATCTTGGGAGTACGGGGACTGAAATGGGACAGAGATTATTTTTAATCTGTATTGAGAAAGATCGGCAAAGATATGAAGATAAGCATGCCTTTTATCTTACTTCGCTCCCATTTAACACTTTCTTATATGTTTGAATTGTTGCCGCCGGGATCCGTCCTCCGACTCGGGCGCGGTCGATCTCCTGGGGTGGACCTGCACAGAAGTCCTTGCGCGAGAGGCGTTGGGGGTGGCCCTCGCGGAAGATCCTCCGACGCTCAAGTCAGTGGGGGGATCGTGATCAACAGAAAATGGGGAGGTGGATCTCTCCGGGGAGTCTCTCCAGGGGTGGCCAATCGGGAGCTCTAGGGGGGAGCGCCGACGAGCAGCTGGGGAGAGTGAGAGAGTGAGAGTGAGCATGAGCGCATACCTGAGAGAATCTGGGAGTGTCGTATTTATAGGCTGTCACCTGGATCTTGAGCGCCTTCTGGAAGGTTCAAAGGTTGTTGGGATACGGAGATGAATCGAATCGGGCCATTGTGGGGCCGGTAGGATCCGTATCTTGTTTGTTAAGGGATCGACGGCTAGGAGAGCTCCTTGATGGCTTGAGATCTGGTAGGTGCGTAGGTCCCAGGTGGCCGTGTTAGGTTCTAGACCACTCTTCAATATGATTCCTTGCCTGGGGTGCCATTACGATAGGCCTAGGCTCTCCGCGTCAGGTTCCGCGGAGGTGAGTATTGGATCGTGGATCCTCAGTGAAGTCGAGTTATAGGTAGTTCGGAAAAAACGAGCCATGGGAGGTTCGGGGAAGGCGAGCTACAGAAGCCCGGGGGAGCCGAGCTATGGAAGCCCGAAAAAAGCCGAGCTATGGAAGCTCAGGGAAGACGAGCTACAGGAAGCTCGGGGGAGCCGAGCTATGGAAGCTCGGGGGAGCCGAGCTATGGAACTCGGGGAAGGCGAGCTATGGAAGCTCGGAGAGAGCCGAGCTATGAAGCTCGAAGAAGACGAGCTACAGGAAGCTCGGGGGAGCCGAGCTATGGGAGCTCGGAGAGAGCCGAGCTATGTAAGCTCGGAGAGAGCCGAGCTATGAGAGCTCGGGGAAGCCGAGCTATGGGAGCCCGGAGAGAGCCGAGCTATGGAAGCCCGAAGAAAGCCGATCTATGGAAGCCCGGAGAGAGCCGAGCTATGGAAGCCCGAGAGAGCCGAGCTATGGAAGCCCGAAAAAGCCGAGCTATGGAAGCCCGGAGAGAGCCAAGCTATGGAAGCCCGAAGAGAGCCGAGCTATGGAAGCCCGGAGAGAGCCGAGCTATGGAAGCCCAGAGAGAGCCGAGCTATGGAAGCCTAGAGAGAGCCGAGCTATGGAAGCTCGGGGAAGTCGAACCATGGGAGGTTCGGGGAGGACGAGCTACAGGAAGCTCGGGGGGTCGCATGACCTGACGGATCACATCAGCTTAGCTTATTCCTCGGGGACATGTCGTAGTGGGCGGAGGGAGGGGGTCGGTCTTAACCCCCTCGCATGATTATCAATGCAATGACGATTTTACCCCCCAACACATGCCCCCCACTCCCTAGTTCGAAGCGTAGGTTCGAGCGTAGGGAGTATAGGCTTAGGCGGTGTGATTTGCATTTGGGGACGCGTATTTGATTGCCTTTGCAATGATGCCCTCAATTAATGCCATGGGGCCATCTTGCCTTTCCGAGGCGGATCCGTCATTCCTTAGGAGCGAAGGTAACGGCTGGGGAGATGCCACGTGGAAAATCCGACTTTCACAGCGCCTGTAGCGATAGTTCCGGACGCCTAGGTTAGGGCGCCCCATCCTCACCCTGAGGCGGTTTCGATTGGCAAAAAGGAGTCGTGGCGGCGCTATTTTTATTTGTAGAGCACCTTTCGTTCTCCTTCGAAGAACTTCGTCTTCTTGCTTTCGCTGCGATTCTACTCATTGTCTCTTGCGATCGAGGAATGGTGAGCCCAAGCGACCAGGTTTCGGAGGTGACCCTGGCTGATCTGGAGCGGATGCGTCGCTTGTACAAGATCCCCCGATGTCGTCTTGTTGGTTCCGATGGCGGAGGATAGAGTGACATCCGGTTTAGAGGATGGAACGTTCTGCTGCGAGGAAAGCTTGAGGGCAGGCCTCCGGTTCTCCCTTCATCCGTTGGTGCGGGAGGTGATGAAGTTCTACAACATATGTTTCACATGGTGGACCCCAACAGTTGGCGCAACCTCATCGGGTTTATCTTGTTGTGTAAGCACCTCGGGGTGACAGCGACCCTCTCATTGTTCAGGGTGTTTTTAATCTGGTCTCCGGGAGAGCCTCAGAATGGCCTTACATCGGTCCCCGGAGATCTTTCAAGATGATATCGGACAACCCTTCGTCGATAAAGGAGTGGAAGTCGCGGTTCCTCATAGTCAGGGAGAACATTGGTTTGGATTTCCTTCGGGTCTGGGGGCAGTACGTGAAGGATCCGGAAGCACACCCGGAATTAACTGATTCGGAGAAGAGGGATTTGGTTGTGCTGCGCAGCAGTCAGGCGCTCCCAGCCAGCGTTCTCTTATCGGAGGATGCTCTTTTCGTGGCCGGGTTAAGTCCCATCGATCCTCGCGGTGAGTATTACCCCATGGCTGATAATTTAGCGTGGCTTCATCTTTGGTTTCTGTGTGAACTAACCGGCGGATCGCATTGCTCCTACAGCTGAAAAGTCGGCGTTCGCGGACCAGATGAGGGAGGAGTTGGGAAAGCCCGCAGGAGATCTGGTTCCGGAAGCAAGCCTCGGTCCGAGAAGAGGCTTTGCCCCTCTGGTTCCCGTTCCAGGAGGATCGGGAGAGACGGTGATGGTCGGCGCTCTTCGTCGCCGCAGGCCGAGCTGCCGGGGTCTTGGTAGCGCCTGATCTTTCGGCGCGGAGGAGGATCTGTCCAGGCGCGAAGATTGGGAAGTCGCGGGGGTTTCGGAGGAGGCTGCTGGGGTTCCTCCCCCCCCGTCGTCATTTTGTCTGATGATGGCGAAGGAGAAACGTCGGTTGGCCTGGGGGCTCCCGCAGGCGAGGCATCGGTCCCCCTCATTGGAGGCCAATGGCTCGGCGAGGTCATAGGAGGAAGTGGGGACAGCCTCCGCTTCCATCGAGGTAGGGAAGAGGTTGCGGTTGCTGAGGATCGGCCTCGGCTATCGATAGGGGAGCCAACGGGTGATGAGGAGATGGCCGAACCTGCGAACCGATGACCGAAGTCCGCGGGGGGCTCTCTGGTGAAGGACCTCTCGACGAGGAACAGGGGGCTCCAGAGGGAGCAGAAGTTCCTGAAGGGCCTGTCGCGGACAGGGAAATCTCTGAGGAGACGGGAGCGGAAGGAGAGGAAGAGGAAGAAGAAGAGGGAGGAGAAGGAGGGGAGCCGCGAGCAAAGGGGATGCTTCGGCCGGGGCCTTCCTTGTTGGAGCCGAAACATCCGAGGCTTCCCAAACGAGGGCCCTAGCGGCGGAAGCTGGGCTATCAAGAAGCTCGTGGGTCAAGGGAGTTATGGATGGCTCCCTGGGAGCAGACTTCCACTCGCGCGACCCGAAAGTAAGCGCCAGGTTCTCCGCTCTGATACGGTCCGCGTTCCAAGGAGAGGAGAGTTCTTCAATTGGAGGGGGTCACCCGGAAGACCTTGTCGAGGTGGCCTTCCGTCGTGCTGGGGTGCCAAACGAGGCTTTCCTCCTCCCCGAGATTGATGATCTTGCCCTTACAAGGATCGCCACAGACTACGCGTCTCGGGTAAGTTATCGCACCGAAGTCGGATTTTTGGTTAATTAGCTCGGCTATCTTTTATGCGTGTCATCCTTTTTCCGCAGAGCGCCCTGATCATGAGGGCATTGAAATGGCGCTTGCATCTGGCGGTTGGAGCTTGGGCCCGGGCCTACTATGAGGCCGATCTTTTCAAGGAGAGGGCGGAGTCGACTGAGAAACTTTCTTGAGCCCTGGTGACCTTTCAAAGGGAGCTCGGGGAGGCTCGCAGAATTCTTGCAGTTGAGAGGGAGAGAGCCCCCCGACTCGCTGCACAGGTTGGTGAGCTCCAGCAGGAGCTTGGGGAGGCCAACAGGATTCTTGCGGCTGAGAGGGAAAGAGCCTCCCAACTTACCGTTCAGATTGGCGAGCTTCAAGGCTTCCGTGAGCAATCTGAGAAGGCTAATTCGGAGCTTGCTCAGGCCAGGGCGGAGCATGAAGGCAAGGTTAAGTCCATGCAGCTATACTTTGATAAGAGGTGGGACCAGCTGAAAGCTAGCCATGCTGAAGATAAGGCCGGCTGGAGTAAAAAGTTCGAGGAGGAAGAGCGCAAATGCCGGTGGCAGCAGGACCACCTCACCCGCCTAAGCAAGGAGCTTGCCGATACACAGGATCGGCTAAAGTGGTTGGATGAACGTGCTGCCCGACTGTCATATGAGGTCGACTTTGCCCGTCAGGAAGTTGGAGATACCCAGACCCGAGTGGACGAGCTAAAAGAGAGCCTTCGCCAGAGCCAGTCGGCTAGGTCTAGGGCTCTCAACAGGGTTCACGTGCTGGAGGGGGAGTTAGCCCGGCGGGAGGATCAAGTATGGCCCTATTGGATCCATTCATTTTGACCTTTCGATTTTTGCTTTACTCGGCCCTTTTGCCTGCAGACGCATAAGATGAGGCAGGAATTCCAGAGACGGTTGGAGGCATTCGGAGAGGAGGCGGCCTTGAGGCACCGAAGGATCTCCGAACTGGAGAAGCAATTGACCGAGGCAAATTGCAGGCCTCCTCGGCGGTGGAGGAGTACAAGAAATCCACCGAATTCATCGACGAACTTAGGGCGGCCTGTGCCGACGCATTTCAGCTGGGCGAAGATGAGGTGAGGGCCAAGGTTACCCAGGCTTACCCGGACCTGGACCTGTCGTGCCTAGATCCTGACCATTATGAAGCATACACCCCGGGGGTCGAGGAGGACGAATATGGAGAAATATCTGATGTTGACCTCGATGCCATCCTGGGAGTTGATGCGACTGCCGACGTATCCTATCATAGCACCTTCGAGAAGGGAGAGCCAAGTAACGCTCCTGCTGGTGCGGCCGCAGGAGATGCTGGGGCTGATCCCAAGTCTTGACCCTTTTGGGGGCCATATGTGTTTTCCTTTCTCTTGTTTTGTAGTTTGACCGGAAATCAATAAATAGATTGGCCGTTTTTCATTTGTTTGTTTTCCCTGAATGGTTCCTTGTCTCGAGTTTTGGTGGAATATCCTGGTAAAGGCCAATGCGTGGGGGCTATCTCGACAAAAAGGTCAGATGCCAACGCAGCCCGGGGTGAGACGATTTAACTTGGCTTAGGCCGAATGACACGGTGGTTCGACAAAATTCGAAGAACGAGATAGCCCTTTCGGGGCTGAAGGACAAAGTAACTCGGCTGGAGCCGAGGGACAAAGTAGCTCGGCTGGGGGCAGATATTTCAATTGGTTTTTGAAGTATAGGAATAGCTCTGGCCCCACAAAAGGGGGGTTAGGTGATGCCTAGGCCTCACGCGCAACCAGACTGGGGGTTCACTACCGAGGAACGCACGGCGTCCGCACCCCTTAATTGCTTTGTCAGTGTTCTGTCTCTTCTCAGGCAAGTCGATTTTTGTTTTGCCAAAATGAATGATACGGCTTTGACGCCAGTAAAAAGCTACTCTAGAGCATTCCGGGAGGCCTTTATTGTGCTGGTCTTCTCCCACACGGGTTGTTTCGACGTGTGATGCAAGCGTTTGCCTGCCATTGGAGGATGTCGTTCTCGTAGGACGATCCCCTGGATCTGTCAGTTTCCGTAGGATCGGCGGGTGATTTTCTGCGTTCAACAACCATGATTCGGGATCAAAGGAAATCTTTGCGTGCGTCATGGTTTAGGCGATGGGCTTGGCGCGCAATGGGGCGCTGCTTTCATCCTGGGAGGCCACGTGGTGGCATGGGTTAGGTGTTTTGAATCTTGGGGCTTCCGGCCTTGATAGCTGCTCTCGATTCATTTCTGCCTATAAAAAGGGGGGAAGAGGGGTCGTGTTAGGCCATCCTCAAAGTTTCCTTCCCTGTTGGAGTTTCCACAATGCTCATCTCTCTGGCGTTGCGAGTGGGAGGGTCGAGCTTTCCTTTCATAAGCCTTTCTCCTCCGGATAGTTGGGGTGATGAAGGAGCCGCTGAAGAGTGGCTCACCCTGAGGGGATGAGCCCCGGAGATCATATGGAGAGCGCACAGGAGGGGCACAGAGATCACACGGAGAGCGCACATATGCGCTTCCCATGTGTCCTTTGTGGTTCTCCCTTGGGGACGTACGATAGGAAGTGTACGCGGGCTCCCCATGACTCGCTTGAACTTCTCCTCCTCCCCTGGTTTGGATTCTGGGCTTGCTTGCCTGGGGAATCTTTCGCCACATGGGGAGGGGGCGATGGTGTGCCGCCCAGGTACCTTGCCTTTGAGTTTGGGCAAGGTGGAGCGGTACACACTCGGTTTGGGAGAGCGTTTTGGCGCCGGGGTCTGTGAGCTTCCTACCTACTCGTCGGGGGGCCTCTCGGTTGGGTGGTTTGGGGTAATATCCCGTCCACCCTTTCCGATCACTCTGATATCCCGGTTGGGTCGCCGAGATATCATTATTTACCGAAGCTGGTCGCAACTGTTGGTCCATGTTGTCCGCCCATTATCGGCTCGAGCTGACCGCTCGTGGTTTGTCTGATTTATCGGTCCGGACGCCGGAGCGTCACAGTTGCCCATATCTGCTTTGGAGCAGTTATCCGAGCTTTGTGCTCGTCTTTATTTTATGCATTTCAATGCTTGTGTAATGCCTCTCAGGCGGTTGTAATCGGTTTCGGTGGCAATGAAATAAAGAAAGTTTTGTTCTTTTTCTCCATTTCTGTTTCTTTTGTGCCAAATTGTAGCTGTTGGCCATGGGGCGTAAGGACATCTCGTTCGTTTTTAGACGAGGGTCCCATGCCATCCGAACTAGTCGGGGCTTGTAAGCTGCCCGGGTCTAGATGGAGGTTTAGAGACTGTTTGGTGGTAAAATATGTTCCTTAACTCTGGCCGAAGCTCGGAGATTCATGCTTCGACCCTATTGGAGTTCGGATATTGTGGCTCGGCCCTGCCGAGGTTCGGAGAACGGTTGCTTAGTCCTGCCAAGGTTCGGAGATCTTATTGCTCGGCCCTGCCGAGGTTCGAAGATTGGCGGCTTGACCCTACCAAGGTTCGGAGATTTAGAGCTCGGAGGGGTGACTTAGTCATCACCATGAGTCATGACGCCAGGTCCCTGCGGGGTTCGGTGAGGGGCGTCAAGGCAGAACGGGCGGTGCATGGTCACGCCCTCCATTTATGACATGACTACTCCCGAGGGAACGAATTATTGTCAGGCGCCGGAGCTCTCTTTTTTTCACGCTTCCCAAAAGATGGCTAGTTTAAAAGAGCTTGGGGAAGTGTTGAGAACATTTATTGCGGGGGGCCGGCAGATCGAGAAGTACCCCGTTCCTAGAGAAGAAAAGGGGGGTTCCCGAACAGTCCGATCGCATTACCGATTTCGCTCGAGATGGGGCATGACCCTTCGGATTTTGCAGGCGCCAGTTAAAGTGGCGACACGTGGTGAATTCTTATGGGTCGGTGGTTATGGCCTGACTGATTGAAATACTCACTTGAAAAGTATAAATATGGATGGGGGGTGCTAGTGTTTGCCATCCCTTTGGTTCAATCTTAGAACAGCTTTCGACATGGCCTCTCGAGGAGGAGAGCAGTCATCTGATGGTTTAAGAGCGGTGATCAACGGCTTGCTGCGTCCAGAGGGGGGTCGTCCCACCATCACGGTCGATGGGCAGGTCTTGGCGTTGGCCTTCGCGAGCCACCAGCGGCTCGAGAGGGTCGTCGAAGAGTACGTCGCCGTTACCATGAGGGAGGCTGATAAACGCATAAATAATTATTACTAAACCTATTAATTAATAATTTAACGTATCTATTATTAGTTAATATTTTAATATTTTATATAATATTATAAATAAAACATTATAAATTTAAAGAGCTTGATTTTAGGGATTTAATGACGCAAACGGCACTTGAATCGGACTTAAAACTAGCTCGGAATTGATTTTATAAGGATTTAGCACGGATTTCAAAGCAAAACGACAAATACATTGCCGACTTCATCGTCTTCTCAGCGTTTTTCTGTTTTCTTTCAGCCGATTCTTCTCCATTCAAATTCTAACCGTTTCCTCCAATTAAAGAATAGATTAGATTGGAAGTTATCAAATTAAGAGAATTAAATTCCTTTAGAAGGAATTTGAATTTTATGAAGGATTTATCCAGATTTTGTTTGTGGCTTCTGCGTCCTCTGTTTTGGCTTCCGCATTCTCTATTTTGGCAATGCCGTGTCAATGCCGCATCTTCACCTCATCCGGGCCTCTATAAATAGCACAAGGAGGAAGTCCATCTAGCAAGCTGCATCCAGGAGATCTCTCTTCCTCAATCTCGTGTGTTTCATGAGAAGCTCTGTTCGTGGGTCCTCTGGTTTCGTGGAGTCCTCTTGTCCAGGCACTGCATCCGTGGAGGCTCTGCTCGTGAGGCACCCGTCCGAGGATTTGCATACCAGGAGACGATCGTGGCTTGGTTCATCCCAGTTTATTTTATTGCTTTTTGTTGCTTTCTTCATGTTAGAAATTAAAACTCTTTTATTTTAGATTTTAATATGCACTCTGTTATTGAAATAAAATTTCTATTCATATTAAATTGTTATTAAATTCTATTTAAGTGAAAATAATTTAGATTGATTTATTCTTAAAAGAGACGGGCCGTAATCTACGGGTACGAGCCGTGCTCTAATAAGATAAACCATATCTTATTATTTTGCACTATTAATTATCTACTTAGTTATCTATTTAGTTAAATTTATAAAATTATTTCAAGATAGTCGCTAAAGTCCCTGTGGAATCGATCCCTTACTCTCGCTATCCTAATAGTGAAATTAAGGTGTTTAAATCGTTGCGCTACGACACGCATCAGATTTTTGGCGCCGTTGCCGGGGACTTAAGTGTGTTATTTTGAAAAAAAAATTTAAAAAAATAAAAAATAATAAAATAATAAAAATATAAAAAAAATTAGATTAATTTTCTCTTAATTTTTGAATAGTTATTGCTGCTTTATTTTATTTCTTAATTGTTAGAATTGCATATTTTTTTTAACATAAAAAAAATAATAAAAAATTATTACTTTCCTTTTTGCCACAAATTCAATTTTAACCTAATCAAAATTTTCTTTTAATTAACTTACCTAAATAAAACCCTAAGACATCTTTCATAAAACATAATAATTAATTTTTTTTATAAAAATAAAATATATAACAAAATAATTATTTTTTCTATGCTATAGATTGACTTAGGTGAATTTATTTTCTGCAAAACTCGAAATTTTTTTCATTGACATCTCATAATTTATTAGGAAATTAGAAACTTAATTACAAAAATTAAAGAAAAAAATTAAATAAATAAATAAAAAACTATTTGCTTTAGAGGCATTGGTAGGGTGTATGCTCGATCGCCGATCGTTGCAGCCCGACCTTATACCCTTAGATCCCGAGATAGAAAGAACTATTAGAGCAAACAGACTCAGAATTATGGATCCTAATAACGAAAATAATCAACCACGGCAGTTGAAAGAGTATTTCACTCCTTCAAGGTATACCTACTCTCCCTGCATTCAAGTGCCTCCAGTAGAGGCTGCCCAATATGAAATTAAGTCAAGTGTAATCCAAATGTTACCATCTTTCTATGGACTTACAAATGAGGATCCCTACAAACACTTAGATGAATTCTTAGAAATTTGCTCAACTGTCAAGATTCAAAATTTCTCTGATGATGCACTTAGGCTTAAGTTATTCCCTTTTTCCCTAAAAGATAAAGCCAAGTATTGGTTAAATTCATTAGACACTGTTATAATTTCAACTTGGGATCATCTTCAGAGAGAATTTCTTAAGAAATATTTTCTATAGGAAAAACGAATCAAATTAGAAAAGCCATAACAAGTTTTTCCCAGATAGATGGAGAAATGTTCCATGAGACATGGGAGAGATTCAAAGAACTGATTAGAAAATGTCCACATCATGCTATACCCAAATGGCAACTGGTTCAGTGCTTTTATGATGGATTATCAGAAAAGCATAGGCAAATGGTTGATGCTTCATGTGGTGGGACATTTATGTTAAAAAATGAACATGAGGCTTGGCAACTCTTTGAGACATTGAGTGAGAATTCATTACATCATATGTCAGTTGCTCGTCGAGACCCTCCCGTAGAACCTAAAAGAGGTGGAATATATGAAATAGGTCATTCTACAGATATCTATACTAAGGTAGATGAATTATCCATAAACTTGACCGGATTCTACAAGTTGGAAACATCTCTTCCCCATCTACTCAATTACATGAGGTTTGCATAATTTGTTCGAGTCCAACCCATTCTATAGGTGAATGTCCAGCTGCATACCAATTTCCTGAACTTGTTCAAGAGCAAGCCCACCAAGCCCAAACCCGATTAGCTCCTAGAACAGGAAATGATCCATTTTCAAATACTTACAATCCTGGCTGGCGAAATCATCCAAATTTTTCTTGGAAACCTCAACCTGTAGTCCAATTCATCGATCAGACCTAATTACCAAGAAACCAATTTTAGAAACATGCCATATTCACAATATCCAAACATCCCACAACCTCCACCGAATAATCAGCCTACTTTTGAAGACAAAGTGTTACAAGCATTGAAAGGGCTAGAAATGAATACTCAAATCCTTCACTCACACACACAATCTATTGCAAAACTAGAAACTCAGATAGGTCAATTAGCCACAGCATTCAGTAGAAGGGAGGAGGGTAAGTTACCTAGTCAGCCTATCGATAACCCGAAAGGACAATTCATGGCTGAAGGTTCCAATAGTCCTGACAAATTCCCAGAACATGCTAAATCAGTCATGACTCTCAGAAGTGGAAAAACATTGAACCCACCTGAACCAACCCAGAAATTAGAAGTGGCTAAACCAGAAGAGAGAAGAAATGAAAAAGAAAAGGAATTCAATGATCAAGCAATCATACCTAAAGCCCCATTCCCTAGTGCTTTAGAATCTCCTTTGCCTTCAGATAAGAAGAATATAAAAATGAATGAGATGCTTGAGTTATTTAAGCAAGTCCAAATAAACTTACCTCTTCTCGATGCTATCAAGCAAGTTCCAGCTTATGCCAAATTTTTGAAGGATCTATGCACACAAAAACGGAAAGCCAAGATACAAATACCAAAAAAGATACATTTGACTGAGCAAGTTAGCTCAGTTGTTCAGCAAATAACCCCACCCAAACTAAAAGATCCTGGTACCCCGATTATATCATGTGTCATAGGAAACTTCACAATCAAGAAAGCATTATTAGATTTGGGTGCGAGTGTAAACCTTCTCCCAAGTTCAGTATATGAATTATTCGGATTTGGAGAGTTGAAACCCACGACAGTAACACTACAATTGGCAGATAGATCAGTCAAAGAACCTCGTGGAATATTGGAAGATGTATTAGTAAAGGTGGATGAATTCTATTTTCCTGTCGACTTCCTTGTGTTAGATATGGAATCTAGCGGTAATCCTAACCAAATTCCCATCATCCTTGGAAGACCTTTTCTAGCTACTGCTAATGCATGTATAAATTGTAGAACAGGTGTGATGGATGTATCTTTTGGAAACAAGAAGATGAGATTAAATATTTTTAATGCTTCCCAAGGACCACCTGTGTATGATTTAAATGAAGTAAATGATAGAGGAAGTAGTAGATAAGAAATTCCAAAGTTTGATTGATTCGGATCCTTTACAAACATGTCTTACACATTTTGGAATAGATGACTTTGATATTGATGAGTATACCAAAGAGATAAACATGTTATTAGAACCACCTAAGTTCGACACCATCCCTCCTGGACTATAAAATATGAACCACTTCCAACTAAACCAAGTCCTTTAATACCATCCTTGGAAGAACCACCCCAACTAGAATTGAAACCTCTTCCAGATAACTTAAAATATTCATTCCTTGGACCCAATGATACCCTTCCAGTAATCATTGCATCTACCCTAACCTCTGAGCAAGAAGATAAATTGGTAGATGTACTTAAAGAACATAAAGAGGCAATTGGATGGACAATAGCTGATCTTAAGGGAATTGACCCTTCCTTTGCATGCACCATATTCATAGTGAAATTGAAGCCAAACCACATAGAGACATGCAACGAAGGCTAAATCCAAACATGAGGGATGTTGTTAAGAAGGAAGTAGTAAAATGGCTTGATGCTGGTATCATTTATCCAATTTCAGATAGCCAATGGGTCAGTCCAATCCAAGTAGTACCTAAAAAATCAGGTATTACTGTGATTAAAAATGAAAAGGGCGAATCAATTCCTACTCGCACATCAACTAGTTGGAGAGTGTGTATAGATTATCGAAAGTTGAATGCCGTGACTAGGAAAGACCACTTTCCTTTGCCTTTTATCGATCAAATTCTAGAACGGCTAGCGGGACAAAGTTTCTTTTGTTTCTTAGATGGATATTCAGGATACAATCAAGTCCCAGTATTTCCTGCAGATCAAGAAAAGACCACCTTCACTTGTCCCTTTGGAACATTTGCCTTTAGACGTATGCCGTTTGGTCTTTGTAATGCACCAGCCACGTTTCAACGATGTATGATGGCCATATTTTCTGATATGATTGGTCAATTTTTGGAAGTATTTATGGATGATTTTTCAGTCTTTGGTGCATCATTTGATAGCTGCCTCGAGAACTTGACTAAGGTACTGAAACGATGTATGGAAATGAATTTAGTCCTAAGTTGGGAGAAGAGCCATTTTATGGTTCGTGAGGGAATTGTGCTTGGACACATTGTTTCAGAGAGAGGTATTGAGGTTGATAAAGCCAAGGTTGAATTGATCTCAAATCTACCACCCCCAACCTCAGTTAAACAAGTACGATCTTTCCTTGGTCATGCTGGTTTTTATAGACGTTTCATCAAAGATTTCAGTAAAATTTCTCGACCATTGTGTAATTTGTTGACCAAGGATAGTTCTTTTAATTTTGATAAAGATTGTCTAACAGCCTATAACATCCTTCGAACTGCTTTGACCACTGCACCAATTATCAAGCCCCCAGATTGGACCATACCTTTCGAAATCATGTGTGATGCTTCTGATTATGCTGTAGGGCAGTTCTAGGACAGAAACTCAATCGAGAACCCCATGTAATTTATTATGCTAGCAAAACTCTTTCAGATGCACAAATGAACTATACTACCACTGAAAAAGAATTACTAGCAGTTGTGTTTGCCCTAGAAAAGTTTAGATCATATCTGTTAGGGTCTAAAGTTTTAGTTTATTCAGATCATGCAGCGTTGAGGCATCTTATATCAAAAAAGGATACAAAACCCAGACTGATTAGATGGATCCTACTACTACAAGAATTTGATCTAGAAATCTTAGATAAGAAGGGTTCTGAAAATATGGTAGCAGATCATATCTCTAGGATCTCAGTGGAATACAATAAAGAAATAATCAGAGATAAGTTCCCTGATGAGCAATATTCTCAATTTCCCATAGCAGTCTTCCCTGGTTTGCCCACATTGTGAATTATTTGGCAACAGGAAAAGTACCTTCCCACTGGACAAAACAAGAAAAAGATAGATTTTTCTCACAAATCAAATATTACTTTTGGGAAGACCCTGAATTATTTAAGTACTGTTCAGATCAGGTGATTAGGCGATGTGTTCCCGAAAGTGAATTCAAAAGTATACTTAACTTCTGTCATTCTCTTGCCTGTGGAGGACATTTTAGTGGAAAGAAAACTGCAGCAAAGGTACTGCAAAGTGGGTTTTATTGGCCAACTCTTTTT
>UESW01004981.1:930339-956773 GCA_900491605.1 Calamus simplicifolius | reverse complement strand
GATTTCTTCAGAAGCTTCCTTGGATTTGAGCTTGAACACAGAAGGAACTTCCTTTGATTTCCCACTCTTTCTTTCACTCTATTTGAATCACGGATTTTTTCAACTGAAGCTCTGTTTTCTGATTTTTCTCTCTCTTTTTCTTTGAAATAAATATCTCTCTATTCGTCTCTCTTTGATTTGAAATAGCTCTCTATTTATAGATTCTGCAAGAATATAGCCGTTAGAGACAAAGAAAAATAGCCGTTAATCAAAAAACTTACCGTTGGAGCTGAGTTGGCATCCGTAAAAATCTCGCCCAGATTTGCTAGAGTCGACTCATGCTTTTCCGAGTCGGCTCGAGCTCGTGATACTAAAAATAGAAATGCTCATAAAGTTTAGGGGTCGACTCACCAAAAGTAAAGTGTCGACTCCTGACAGTCGGGAGTCGACTCATGAAAAGTTGGGAGTCGACTCGCGAAGTGCTCAGAAAAACAACCTCTGGTGTCTGAGCGGAGTCGACTCGCACAGTCATGGAGTCGGCTCGACTAAATCGGGGGTCGACTCGTAAAATTACGTGGGTCGACTCGAGACGATAGATATTTCTATTCTCTGAGTGGAGTCGACTCTGAAACTCAAGAGTCGGCTCCGTAAACGTATCAAAAATCAGAAACTTTTCTAATTGACTTTAAAATCAATTCGAGATTCATTTTAATTCATATTTTTGACTTGAATTCAATAAAATTGACAATAAGAATTAATTCAAGAGTATTCCAAAAACTCATTGATTTTAATATGATATAAAATTTCTTTTTGAAAGCTTAAACATTGAGCTTAAAGTTACTTTCAAAAATGATTAAAGTCAAACTTTAACATTCTCATTGATTGTTCAAAATAAATTATTGCTCATTTAAATAACTCATTACATCTTTTAATGTACTCAATGGCTTTTATTAATCATCAAAATCAAAAGGATTGGGGCATATAATTTTCAATAATCTTCCAACAGTGGGTTCCAGCAAGCCCAGATCTGACTAGAAGACCTGCAGTCCTCTTGTCTTCAATGGAACCCGACCATCGTTGGAAGTTAGCCATAGCTTCCCACCCTTGTCGGAAACTAGATCCAGAGATCTAGACCCATCCAACATCGTCGCCATCTCTTCTTCGACGATGGTTTCTAGCAAACTCAACCCACAATCCATAGAACAAGGATACATATAGGGGATGAAACAAAAAATTACCTATGGATTTAGTTGCTTGCCGGTGATGATC
The DNA here is from genome assembly GCA_900491605.1 of Calamus simplicifolius. Lineage (NCBI taxonomy): Eukaryota > Viridiplantae > Streptophyta > Magnoliopsida > Arecales > Arecaceae > Calamus > Calamus simplicifolius. Next base: position 955,525 of record UESW01004981.1, on the reverse strand, counting down.
GGGAAGATCTGGCAGCTCCCCTAGGTCTGACGAAGTCACAAAGGTGAGTGGTGGTGACGAATGGAAGGCGAGAGGTGGGACGGGAGCTAGGGTTGAGAAATCAGAAAGAGGGCAAGCGGGCGATGGGCGAGCGAAGCATTCGAGCGAAGATTGAGAATAACTTATAATGGGTTCGGGTTATCCTGGGTTGGGTTGATTGCAACCCAAACCCGGATATTTTGGGTTCGGGTTGGGCAAAGGTGGGTTTGAGCACTATTGAAATTCGGGTTTGGCGGGCCAGGTTCGGGTTGAACCCGGCCCAAGTTGGACCCCTAAGTGGAGGAAGGGACCATGCCCGACCATTCGCTGTTGGAGAGCAGCCGCATCTTCTTAGAGGTATTGGCGCGCAACCAAACAATCGTAGAGTCTACGGTCTAGATGCCAAAGCTTATACATTCTTTAACCAACGCAATTTCTCTTCTTTTAGTTAGGATGACACCGGCGACTACGAGAATATTGAGCATTCCATCGCAAAACATGTGAAATCGAAGATGATGATTGAGATAGCAGACATCCAACTAGAACGGCAAGAGGAGCGCGTTCGTTATGAGCATCAGTTGTAGGAGATGCGACAGTTGGTTATGCGAATGTCATAGTCACACAGTTCTTTGGTTCACCTACATCTCCATATAACCCTTCCTCCAACTGATTGGCGTTGATATTTCTAGATTTTGTTGTATTTTATGAGTATTATATGTATGTGCTACTCCTTTTGTATTTATGTACTATTGGTTTGTATTATAAATATTTTAATTTTATATATTTTATTTTATTTTTGATGAAATATTATATTTGTGAATGTGTCTCTTATTTTAATTTAATATTATTTAAGCAAGTTATTAAAAATAATTATTTAATTTTTACTTAAAAAATTAGCGATGCCAAATAGCATCGCTAATTTTTGTAGCTAATTAGCTATGTCGTTAAGGCATAGCTAATTAGTGATGCGGTTATGGTGTCTCTAATTAGCGTTGCTAATTAGCAACGATAATTTGGCATCGCTAATTAGCAGGCCATAATGGTGTTGCTAACTGCGTCGCTAAATAGCGACGAAACAGCTCAGCGTCGCTAATTTCGACAGTGACGAATGATTTAGCGATGGATTTTATTGCGTCGCTATTGTGTCGCTAATTAGCTTAGCGATGATTTTTTTGATTAAATGGCATCACTAATTCTAAAAAATCTTGTAGTGGATGCACCTGTAGGTTGAAGACTAAGAGGTTAAAGTTTGGAAAGCTGAGTTATGGCCTCCTCATTTGGCATAAGGATTGGAGGTGGTTGTGCTGCTTGCTCAAATACATTTAAATCATGTTGAGGATCAGATCCTTTAGCAAGGTGAATGAAAAAAAAATTATTATTCCATTTGTGTATGGAAGAAGGACTACTAATAAGGATCATCCTATCCTTTTGAGAAGAAAAGTATCATCACCTAACCTTAGGCTTTGTTTGGATCTTTGGAGGGGAAGGAAGGGGAGAGTAAAAAGAAGAAAAGGAATGAAAAAAAGGAAGCAGAAGAAAGGGTTATTCTTCTTCTCTTGTTTAGAAAGGATGAAAGGAAAGGTAATATCAATTATGTTGTTTAGATAGAGAGAGAAAAAGAAAGGAAAGAGTTATATGATAATTATATCCCTTCAGAATAGGGAATGAACTTTGGGAGTGAAAAAATGAAGAATAGAAAGCGAAGAGATATTTTAGTCTTCCAAAAAAATATGACTTAAAACTTTTTCCTTCCAGCTTACCCTCCAATTTGGAGGTTAACAAATTTACCCTCGCTAAGGAGAAAAGAGGGAACCAGTTACTTCCATTCTCTTCCCCTTACTCCCATTTCTTTTCCCCTCTTTCTTTCACCCTCCTTCTAAACAATGTAACTTATGATCTTTTTCCTTCTTTTTCTTTCCCTTCCCTTCATCCCCTCCATCTAAACAGACCCTTAGGCTGTGTTTGGATGCCCTATTCCCACCTGGAATAGGGCCTTATTCCACCTTATTCCCCCAAACACCCGTAAAAAGGCATGTGGGCCTCATTTTTCTATTCCTGGCAACCCCATGGAATAGGCATAATCGTGCTTCACCTTATTTCTAGGATATCAATGGAAATAAAAAAAAGGAAAGATGAATTTATTTCGCCTACCTGCCATCGATGATAGGGTTTGATATCTCTGCTGCGGCTCTCTGAGTACCTACCATTGGAGATCTAGGGTTTGAGATCTCTATGGCTCTCCGAGTACCTGCCATCGAAGATCGAGGGTTTGAGGAGTGATGATGAGGTGGCGATCTGGTTCATGCCATCTGAGAGGGAAGAGGAGACAAACGAGTCCCTGCCATTGCCGTTGAAGCATCAGAGAGCTCGGGATAGAGGTAAGTCCGTCTAGCTTTTGTTCGCTTTCTTTTTAGTTTTTCTTGATTTTGTTCAACAATTTTGTTTCCTTTCTTTTTAGTTTTCTCAATTTTGTTCATAGCCCTTTTTTTTAAAAAAAATTGAAATTTCTACTCATCATTACTAGGATCATTGCTTCTGGTCTGTTTTGGTGTTATCTTTTTTCATGAAAGGCTTCGGTCTTCATCCGTTTCCACCCAACTAGGGTTTGAGAACGATTCCTGGACCTTCGTTCTTTGTTTGCTCTTCCACTATGGCCTTCTTGCTTTGGATCTCCCGAGAAGCCTTGCGACTCTTCTCTCACGTTATCTGTGGCCCGGTTTCAATCTCTTCTTCTCTTCCTCGCACAGAAGTAGTAAGCTTTGCTACCTCTTGTTTTTCTTTTGGATCTCTGATCTCTTGATTTCATTGGAACTATATGCATGCTCTTTAGTTCATCTGCATAATTTTATTTTTAGGTTTGATCAGTGATCGATGGTCATGGGTAGGTTTTTGTTGAGAGATCCATGAGTTTTAGGAGATAATATGATGCTTTATCAGGATGTAAGAGGAGCTCCTGGCATTGTTTTTCTCTGGAGTAGGGGTTTTTTTTTTTTTTTTGGGTTGATGGCTTGATCTAGGGTTTCTTGCAACTCATTTCTCTTTTGTCGCAATTTCAACTCATTTCTCTTTTGTCGATGACTGGATTGGGGTTTCTTGCAATTCATAGTTTATTTATTGAGTATTGTAACTATTGTCTATGATAATATGATATCATCATTATGTAGCTTATTATTGGGAGCTAATCATAGAAGTACTGTTAATAGCCGAATATGTTGCATAATGATATAGTACACTGAATTACAGTCAGCACCATGCGTGAGCTTGTAACATGTGTAGTTTTTATAAACCCCAATACATGTATGTGTGCATCACCTGGTGCTAAAGGATACTTACTGATACTTTTGAAATATTCTTGTATTACTAGCACCTGATGTTGTCTTTGTTAGTGCTCTGAATAATCTAATTTTCATTCACCTGCAAACAAACAATAAGCCAAAAATAATGTTACTCAATTTCCAAGATGTATCAACAAAAACCAATCTGGGTGTTAATGTACTGCTTGTTCGAGTTCCTCTTTGCTTTAATTATCTGGCTTTGAAGAAACCGTTGGAATAGAATTTTCTTATTGAGTAAGCTTTTACTGTATATCATGACAAAACAAGTATTCTAATTGTTCATTACAACATATATCTTGCAAGAGTTTATTTTATTGTTCAAAGATCATAAATTTTAATTTCTTTGCTACACTTCATGCTAGATCTTGCATTGTAGTCCAAGTATCATAGTTTCCACATTACTCTTTTAATGGAAGGTCCTTTAATTTATTGCATGTAGTTTCATATTATATCATTATGTGGCGTGACTACTTATTCCATTATGAACCATTGTGACAATTGATCAACGGTTCTGGCCCTATAGATAAGATGCCTAATCAAAAAAAGATAGTGAATCGACACATGTGAGAGAAGGATCAAGTCGTACTAGAGCACCTAATTGGATAGATGCTCTTGATATGATAATGGTTGCCTTGATGAGGCAAGAGAATAATGAAGGTAACCATCACAACGATACCTTCTCGCAAGAAATATGGAAGAAGATGACCAATTTGTTCAACGAATGAACAAATATGTTCTTTAGTTATAGAAACCTGAAAAATTGGTTGAAGATTTTGAAGAAGACCTTCAACTTGTACTATAACCTAGCTAATCGATCTGGTTGGGGATGGGAACCTGCACTAATACTTTTCACATATGGTGATGAACATATGTGGGAGAAGGTCATCTCGGTGAGTGGTTGATTGATGTTGATGAATCTTATTTTGCATGCTTTTGATAACATTATAATAATTAATTTTATAAATTTCTTAACAGGTTAACAAGGACTATGCTCAGATTAAGGATAAGTCATTTTCTGTATACGACGATATAGACATTCTTTTTTTAAAGAATACAGCCACTAGTAGACGGAGGCATACATCTGCTATTCTAGAGGGAATATCCGACAATGATACCTCAGACGACGAGGTGGATCGGATCAACTTGGAGGACATAGACTTTGGGCACCCATCACAAAAAAGTGGTAGAGTCTCATATTCATCATCCGGTCCTTTCGATCACCTATTTAATGATGTATCCCCAAATAGCCCAACTATATGTGCCTTGACCCTACCCATAGATTGTTCTTTAGATGCAAGACTAGGTCCACAACTGATGCAATTGATGCCTTTTTGAATTGATGGATCAAGGTAAAAAGAGATTGAAAATTGCTAATGAGATCCTCAAGAGAGATCAACTTGCCCATCCTACAGTGTCTCTATTGATGAATGCATGCAAAAGTTAGAGAGTCTTCTTGGGATTACACTTGAATGTATTATTGATGAAGGGAACAGTTTAAAAATTGGGATTAATAGGTGGTTTCTTATACATTATGAAGGGCCACTACTTGAAGCTTGGCTTAAAAGATAAATGGCTGAGTTCTATCGTGTACCATCTTTAGTGGCAGCCTCTTCTGGAAGTTATGCTCCTATGCCTAATATCTTTATGTCTTCAATGCATGGTGTCCATCAAGGTGGCCCACCTGTCTTTGTGCCTCCTCCAATGCATGCTACCACTCCAGGTAGACATATTCCATTCATGCAGCCATTATTCAAGCCAAGCAGTGACGATAGCATCTCCCAGGGTTGAACCCATTCTCCTGTTGGCAGTGCAAAAGAATTCGTTTGTACCACATCTTCATCTTCGACTCAGTAAAGTGAATATGGCAATCATCGTTGGCCGTAACATATATCTATATTAAAGTAGTTAATGAATGATATTTCGTGCTATAGTTGTTTCTATATATATGAAACCATATTACATCATATGTTAACTTAGCTTAAAGGATAAATTTTGTTGTAAATACGAACATGGTTGTTACTTTATAGCAATATTTGTTAGTATACTCTTTCTCTTGAAATATTGCTTATCAACAAACAGTTATGCATATGGTTGTATCATTAACTACTCTCTTTTATAATAGATGGATACCTTCCATGATCTTATAATATTTTTAATAGATGAGGACAACTTTTGGAAGGACATCGTAACTGTACTGATAAGTAATGGCATCATTGATTTACCAAATTTTAACATTATTTTGAAGGTGCCATGCCAAACTCGTCAATTCTTGGATCACGAACTCATAACCGATATTTTGAGTGAACATTCAGATAGAGGTTATGATCACTTTAGGATGACAAACACTATGTTCTTCAAGCTATAAGAATTACTTGTTTCATGTGGCTTTGTAACTAGCACACAAAATGTTACGGTACATAAGCAACTAGCAATTTTTCTTTACGCCATAGGTAATGGTGTGACCAATAGAGTGTTAGCTAAAACTTTTCAGCACTCAAGGGGGACAATATCCCAACACTTTAACACTATACTAAAGCAATTTGTTTACTTAAGCAAATTTTATCGTTCAACCGGGTTAGAATACTGGTGTGCACCTATGGATCCGTGATAACAACCATTTTAATCCTTACTTCATGGTATGTATGGACACGATTAGATGCAAGTATTTCATTTCCAATTGTATCATTAACTAGTCTTTGATATAGTTTGTTGCATCACAGAATGCTATTGGAGCGATCGATGGTATGCATATACTTGCATTAATTAAGAAAAGCAAACAACCGCACTTTCGTAATCAAAAGGGAACCATTTCTCAAAGTGTCATGGCTGTAGTATCATTTGGTCACTCCTTCCTTTTGTTTGTACTGGATGGAAAGGATATGCTGCCGACATAAGAGTCCTACATTGGTGTGTTGAGTCAGAAGACTTCGTTGTACCAGAAGTATTTAATTTTTTATATTTAAATGATAAATTATTTTTATTAAAGTTTTGAGTGGTTTAAGTAAATGCATTGTTATCGTATGCAGAAAAATTTTATCTTATTGACTCAGGATATGCCAATACATATAAGTTTCTTGCACCATATCAGGGTAATAAGTATCACCTAAGTACCTTTAACAATCCTAGGGCTCGATGATATAACAATTGTCGAGACTTATACAACCATCGACATGCTCAATTCAGAAATTGCATAGAGAAGGCCTTTGAATTCTTAAGAAGCAATATAAGATTCTTAGAAGTCCCATCCCATTTTCCTTCAAGGTTTAGAAACGTATTGTAATGGCTTGCTGCATCATTCACAACTTCATTCGATGCACCCAAGGAAATGATAAATACTTCAATATATCAATTGAACCCTTGCCTGCTAATCGTGATGAGAATGTCGATCCTTATCTCATATAGGAGATGATAAATCCCGAAGATGTGATGAACTACGCAATTCCATAGCTAATAGGCTATGGGTTGCTCGTAACATGCGAAGTAAGTCTAACATACATCTTTTTACTATGAACAAATTTTTCCTTTAATTTTATAAGTTAGTATATTTACCAAGATTGACTTTATTAATAGTGCAATGTATTATATAATCTTTGTTTCATATTGGTTTCACTATAATATAGAAAATTAAGCTGCTTGCTCTTGAGGTTTAGTAATGTCTTCGAAAGTTATTATGTAGTTTTCGTGGGATGTAGAGAGGGATCTATGAATTCTGGCCTGAGTGTCAGCGTGAGGTTACTGGGTTTAAGCATGCCTTATACAAGAAGTTTAAATATAGACAAGAGGCAATTGATGCATTTTAGAATTATCATCAACCTCTTGATCATCGATCTATCAAAAAATTACTGATATGGAATATCAACAAGAAAAAAGGATGTACACATGATCAAAATGTGGGTGCACCTTTAAAAATATTTATATTAGTTTTGTATTCTTTTTTGTAGGCTTTGTACTTGGGTTTCAGTGTGGTCAGACTTCGTTAATGCTTTGAGATGGTTATGACTACTATATCTTGTTATTGTCGTCATTGCATTACCTATAAATATTAGGCTTTGTCTTATCTTAGAGATTGTATTTTGATAATTATTTCCTGCATTGGTTATTTGCATATATTGCTTTTTGGCAGTTACAGTATGTCGTTGAAAGAGTTTCAGAAGTATGTTATGTCAGTACTCATCTTGTTGTTTAATTATATTGTTGGGAGAATATTAGGCAGGCTTGCACTTGTTCGAAGTAACATTTTTTGATATTGAAGTTTTGATAGTATTTTTCTGAATTGAAAAATTAACCTGTGTTGCTTTTTGGTGGTTGCAGTGCCATTGATATTGAGTACAAATATTTTCTTTATCCTTTTGATATTGAAGTGTCGGTTGTGAAATCATGACTTGGAGGGCATTTCTAAATGCAGCCATTGTGAAGCATCACAGTTTGGCGTTCTATCAAAGCTAAGGGCATGATATTAGGCAGATGCATAGAATTTCTAGAATTGGATGCATGCAAATTGTGACCGTTAGAAAATAACTGTTGATAATGCCTTCCTGTGCCAACTCAATCTATGTCCCTATATCTCGCAACTGGATTATATGGGTAGGTAGCCTGATCAATGATGAAATTGAATTTAGAATCAATCATCCATTAAATAGTAGGTCTATTTCTTGTAATAATATTATCTTCAATTTTTCCAGGAACTGGTTTCATGTTGAACTCGTTCCTACTATTTCATCACAGTTGATATATTTGAGTATTAGTTGGATGTTAGGCAGCCTACCTTGTGCTATTAGTCTACTTTGATTTTTGAATTTTATTTATGACCTGAAATGCATAAGGTTTGAAAGCTGCCTCTTATGGATGATTAATTTGGATTCACGGCTATTTGTAATAGTTCTATGATGATAGCTAAATCCAATGTTCTGAGTTCAGGATTTTGATAAAAATTAATGATTTTGTAGGCTAAAATGCAGTATGTAATTGCTGACTATGAAGGTGAGAATTCAGTGCTTTTCTGCAATAAGATGCGGTGCCCTATATATTGAGTACACTTATTTGCTTGATCCTTGCGTATGTGAAGTGTCGGCTGTGAAATCATGACTTAGAGGGAATTTCTAAATGCAACCATTGTGAAGCATCATAGTTTGGCACTCTATCTTGTATCTACATTATAACTAAATTGTAGGTAATTTCAAAGTCTATGAACTGGAGCAGTTTTGATGATAATTTCACCAGAATGTGCCGGTTCATCCACAAAATGAAACAAATGATGAACTATTCAATATAGCTTTATAAATTTTATGAATTTCCACCACTACAAGTACATCAATTATTTGGAAGATCTACCATCTTCTGGTGAGGCATAAGGTCGAGAAAAAGAGGTAAGGAAGCTAGCAGCTGTCATAATAGGTTATTGTGAGGAAGGAGACATGTAAGTTTCTTTCTAAGTTAAATCAAGTAGCAAATCCTTTTTTCATGACATTCTAAGTCTATGTGTGAATTTGTAAACTTCTCCTTTCTATATACAGGGCAGAAGCTATAAAGAAGGCTAGCAAATGAACCATATTCTTTGTCGTGATGTAAAGGTTAGTTGAAATTCCATGTCATTAGTGGGTTCCTTTTATCAAATAACTTTGAAATTGGTAAATTTCTCTTTTGTAAGTTGTAGCAGCACCTATGTTTTGTTTGCAAATATGATTGTTTTCTATTATAGGCACACCTGGATCTGAAATTCCCTGAGGTAACTCTCATATCTTTTGCTGGCAGTTGCAAAGAGTTTCACCAATTCGGTATTAAATTGTCTGGTGAGTTCTTTCTTGTATTGCTTTTTATGTTGCCATATAATCGGATTGGTGGTTGTTGGTATTTGCACTAAATAAAATGGTTAGCTTCTGACTTTATGGGATAAATGATCCCATGGTGCTAAGAATCAGAAGAATAAAGAAGACACAACCATGATGGCATTTGTAATTTTTTTCTTCAGGTAGCAGTTGGCAAAAGAGAGCATATTTCTTCAAGGACCTGCCGCATCTGGCCATGGTAAATATTAATCTGGCACTGTTGGTGACTACAGGTCCCTTCTATGGCTTTTATTGGATGTAATGATGATCTTCTAACTTTCTACTTCAATGTCAAATAATTGAACTGGGCTAGATTAGGTTCATTTTCAACTTGGTGGTGCCCCTTGTCATTCACTGAAACTTTTCAAATCAGGGCAGTGCCAAAAATCTAGCTCAATATTGTACTCTTTTATTAAGATATGTAAGTATAATTCTGATACGAGCTCATGTGTTACAGATATAGTGAGTGGATCGATGAATGTGAACGGGTCAATAACCTTGAAGATGATGCTGCCTGAGCTTCTGATTTGTGTGTGGACCCTTTGAGTTATCTATAGAAAGATGCAAAATGTAACATATATACCTAATGACAGACCATAATAGTATATAGTGGATTGTGTCAAACCAATTTGAGTTATCAGAGGTATATGTCCTTGTGTTGTAAGGAGTGAAGAGAGCTCTAGAAGAGAGAATTGTTGCAACATATCAGTGAGTTTAGTGAAGCAGTGGAATTCAATGCAATTATTATGATTTTTAAGCTTGAAGCATGGTTCTACCCATGTCCATTATCTTACCATTCAAAATGAATGATTCATTATGTTAACTCTGGATTTTGTGCAATATCTACTTTTGTTCCTTTTCAAAATGTCTAATAAAACCTGGGGTTTGATATCTTCATATTTAATTATATGATGAATTTTACATATGATGTTTTTAGTCCAGCATGATAAATAGTGTTGATGCATAAATTTTAAAGATCAACATGTGGATGAACCCAAGAAGCTTGTGAGCAAAGTTGATCTCGATGTAATTGAAGACGTTCAGATATAGAAAGCAAGGAAAGTTGCTGGTGGAAGCTCCAGTTTATGAGATGTCACATTAAAAGTTGATGCCTTGGATATGATAGGTGCTGATCAACATGGTGCATGTAATCATGATCTACTGGACACACTAGCTCAAGTCAAGATTTTATATGCAAATTGTTCAAGTTATGTATCATATACATGACTCATCATTGCAGGACTTTAAGCTTCTTGAGCACTGATGGTCTAAATTGATCATGTGGCATGATCACTGACTCGAAATTTTTCGAACGTTCCAGATACTGCAAAATGGGTGGCTTGGTTACTGTTGCATTTCATGTCATCAACAAAGTTTGGATTAAGTGGGCTGTTGGAGGGATATTGAGAACCTGGATTAGACTTCAGGCTTTGACAATAAGCAATTGTATAATCAAGCTTGAAGTTTGGGACAGTATTTGTCCAAATGGCAGGATTTGAGATTCTTGTAATTATATGAGTGTTGGTTGCATCGAGCTCGCTCGGTGTTTAGATCATCATCTTCCAAAATTTGCTCATTAATGTAACATGCTAGAATTATTATATGCTAGAATCATTATAATGTTTGATAGATTTGCTTACGAGCTATCGACGCCGTGGTGCCTGCTTTGTACTCTTTTATTAATATCAAATCTAGCAGTCCTTTGATTGAAAATATATATACTGGTTTTAAATTTCCAAATTTTTAGTTTCGTTCCCAAATATTTAGTTCTAAACTTTTTAATTTATTGCATTGTACATTAAGCTAGAAGCCCCCTTCGCTTTTCAAAGGTGCCAGGTACATGGATATTTAAAAAAAATCCAAAGCTGGTGTAAATATTAAGATAAGTAACTATATAAACTTATTTTTTACATTTATTTATAATGTAATTTAAAATTAAATTTATTTATTTTAATAAAATTAAAAATTTAATAAATTAATATGTCAAATTTTAACAAAAAAAATGATTTAAAGCTACAGATTAGAAATGGGTGAGATATATTTTTTCAAAACATGAAGATTGTTATTTACAGGAGGAAAATAAAATAAAACTCTCATAAATAGTATCCTTCTTGGAACATACTTAAATAATATTTAAAAGTTATACATGATATTAAAATAAAGTTGTTAATTTAATAATAAATAATTTATTAAGTACGTTCTTATTTAATTTTATTATATAAACAATGTATTAAAATGTTCTTATTTTAATCCAAACATTAAAAAAATATTTATTACTTTATTTATTAATGAAAAATAATTTATTAAAGTCATTACATTAAAAATTAAATTAATAAACAATTTTTTCTTCTCATCGGGTCAAGGGGTATGTTTGAAATTTCTAAAAAAATCTTCATGCATTCCTAGTGGAATATATGCTTGAATCCATGTCATCCAAATACCATTTAGAATAACATTGCATTAACTGCACTGGAATAACATGGAATACCATATTTTTATCCAAAAAAAATCTGGAATAACAAGAGAAATAAGCTATTCCTGGAGAATTTATTTTCCTATTCCCAGAATAACTTTTTGACATCCAAACACTACCTTAGTGACATGTTCCTTGATGGTGAAGAAAGAATAAAAAATAGCTTAAGAGAGAGGAATCCCAAGCTTAGACATAAAGAGATGAAGCTATAATCATCCACCAAGAATTAGGAAGTAGTTGAGCTAGGCTGTATCATATAAGGATAATAGGATGACTACAAGTGGATGATGGATTGGTAACATATGCCTTGCCTTAAGGTCATCTTCATAGGGGCAAAGCTAACCTACAACATGTTTCAAGCTAAATCCTTCCAACCTGAATAGTTAAGTAGAAGTCATTAGAAATGCAAAATATTTGGCATGATTGAACTATGTCCTTGGGAGAGCCATGCTAAGCTCCTCTGCCTTGAGCACAATGATTCTTTCGATGAGGGGGGAAAGGGGTAATAAAAGGAAGAGGACGAGGACAAGAAAGAAGAAGGCATAGTTAGGCTGATCTAAAGTAATAGTCGAACTATGATCTAGAGACTCCTAGCTTCCAGCTTACATATCCCTATTAAGGTATGTTTCCTACCGAACTAAAAGAAAGGATGGAGGCTGATGAGGGGTAAAATTGTCATTGCATTAATGACCGCACACATCAATAATTGGGTCAAGTCCAATCTCAACATCCCGCCAGCTAGCTGTCACAACCGCCAAGTGATAAAGCTGAATCATCTTTAGCAAAGACGGGTCGCCTCGGCAACCCGAGCTATCCTCATACCTCGGCAACCCGAGCTATCCACATACCCCGGTCACCTGAGCTATCCTCATACCTCGGTAGCCCGAACCAGCCATACCTCGGTAACCTAAGCCGCCTATGCCTCAGTAACCCGAGCCGTCCCCATACTTTTACAGACCGAGCCATTCTGTACCTCGGAGAATCGAGTTACCCCTTTGCCTCAGTCGGACTAAGGCACTCGACTACCTCTGCGGAATCTGGCGTGGAGAATTCAGATCCACTATAACTGAATGAGATTCTAAATGAGGATCATACCCAGGAGTGGCCTAGGACCCACAGGAGTGGCCTAGAACCTATGTGATCGCTGAATCTCAAGACATCATTCAGCTCTTCCAACCGTCTATCTTCTAACTGACAAAATACAGATCCTACTGACCTCATAACAAACTTGATTCGAATACATTTCGAATCATAACGACTTTCAGACCTCCCCTCACGATGCCCAAGGAATCAGGTGATCCCCTATAAATATCGCTGCCCTCCAACCTCTCAGGTATGCACTGGAACACTCACTCATTCTACTCATTGTCACACTGAGAACAGCTCCATATGAGCTCAGAGCTCTCGAAAGAGAACACCCATCTAGGGGAGCTCTTCTGTGAGAGTCTTCTCCTCACATCTTCTTGCTGTGAATCACCACTGACTTGGGCGTCGAAGGATCCTTCGCAGAGGGCAAACCCCCACAGCCCTTTGCATGCGGACTGTCTTGCAGGTTCCGCCCCTCGACGACGATTTGGCGTCCGGATTAGGAGCCAGAAGCGTACCCGAGTCAGAGAATGGATTTCTGTGGCAACAGATTGGTGCTAGAGGAAGGCCTCAAGTCCCATAAACTTGTGATCCAGAGACAAGACTCAAAAAACCAGAAGAAGCATCATCTAATGGCCAATCAGAAAAGAGCTACATTCGAAGCTCAAGATCAGGCCGCCTCTCAAAGGCATGATCCGATTAGCAGTGCGGTGCCTCCGCCACCACCGCCAGCTGAAACTCCTTTGCCGCCGACAATGGTGGTGACGCTGGATTAGTTTGCCACTCTGGTCCAGCAGGTCCAAGCATTGACCCAGTTGGTCCAAAGGCACCAGGCAATCCCTGGCCCTGCCGTCCCTGCTCCTCAGCTTCATGAAGAAGCCGCTGCCCCGGCTTCGCCAGCGATCTCTTCCTCCAATCCGTCGGAGGCAGCGGATCATCATCGCCAGCCCACGAGAGCAAAACCATCGCCGCAACGAGCTGGAGGGAGAGCCCGCTCAGATCTAGGCAGGTTCGTTTCCCCTCTCCGGTCTTTCCAGGACTCGACACTGCTATCATTTTCCCATCGCCCGATCCCTCCTACCACTCTGGATGAAGGGATCAGGCAGCAGATGCAGGAGATGCATCGAGAATGGCGTCAGGAGTTAGACGCTGTTAAGCAAGCCCCTCCGTCCCAGCAGAGGACGGAGCAGGCGTCCCCTTCTCGAGAGGATCATAGGGAAGTGATTCCCCCTCATGTTAAGCTCCCCACCATCGAGCCATACCATAGATCCACCAATCCTGATGACCATCTGAGCAGCTTCAGATCCATCATGATGTTCCATGGAGCATCGGATGCGATCCTATGTTGAGCCTTCCCCTCCACTCTACGGGGATCAGCCCGAACCTGGTTCAACAGCTTAAAACCAGGTTCCATTGATTCTTTTGACAAACTGAGCTGTTTGCTCATCAGCCAGTTCGTCAGTAGCTTCACCAATGACATAGATCCGATTTCCTCTCTGAGGTCAAGCAGAGAGAGGGGGAATCTCTGAAAAGTTATGTCGGTCGTTTCAACACGGCCCTTTTGGAAGTTGACCATCTCAACCACGAGGTGGCTATGTCTGCCTTGACGGGAGGGGTGTCGAAGGAAGGAGACTTCTACCTGGCTCTGGATGTTAATTACCCAAAGAGCCTTTCAGACATGATGTCCTTGGTAGATAAGTATGTCAGGTTGAAGAATCAAGGAGATCAGCTCGAGTTGAGCAGATGAAGAAGAAGGAAGCAAAGGGCACGGATAAGCAATGGGCCCACCGCCATGCTAGCTCACCTGCCACCATAGAGCTCCTCCGCCGTAGCCTCGAGATCGAACCCATAATCCAGCTCGAAGGTTCGACCGCTACACTCCCCTCACTGTGCTAAGAGCGTAAATCCTGATGGAGATCGAGCGGCAAATTCCTCGGCCTCCTCCTCTTCGAGGCAATGTGACCCAGAGGGACCCAACCAAGTACTGCCGCTTCCATCGGGATTATGGGCACGATACCAAAGACTGTTGGCAGCTCAAGAACGAGATCGAGCGGTTGATCCGGCAGGGCAGACTGGACCGGTTCAAGGGCCCCCTAAGCCGAACAATGAGAAAAATCGCCAGCCCATCCTCGCCAGCTCCCTCCACCAAATCCCGGTCATCAGCAATGTTAATGTGATAACGGTGGCCGATTCCCCATCCTTTCGGCCAGGCGAGGAAGAAAACCCACCAAAGAAAGCTTGAGTCGATGAGCTCACTTTCTCTGATGAAGACCTTCGGAAGGTACAGTTCCCCCATGATGATGCTTTGGTTGTATCTTTGAATATGAACAATTATGATGTACATCGTATCTTGATTGATAGTGGAAGCTATGTTAATGTTCTGTACTTTAATGCCTTTGTGAGATTAAAATTTCGAGTAGAAAGCCTCCGACCCGTGGAGTTCACCCTAGTGGCCTTCATAGGTCACTCCATAATCCCCAAAGGAGTTGTTACTCTGTCAGTCTGAGCCAGCACCTAGCCCCGTGTGGCTACCACGCTCATGGATTTCCTCGTGACCAAGCTCCAGTCTCCTTACAACGCCATCCTCGGTAGGCCGGGGCAAATATCTCTCAAGGCTATCATTTACATTCCCCATCTCGCCATGAAGTTCCCATCGAATGGGGAGTGGGGTTGTTCGAGGAAGTCAGATCATAGCTCGGCATTGCTTTGTCACCGACCTCAGTCCAGGAAGCCCGAGGTGGTGGGCTGGATGCTCGGAAAGATTTCACCGAACAACGAGGAGAGCCAGCCGAGGAACTGGAGGAAGTACCGCTTGACGAAACCCATCCCGACCGAACCATAAAGGTTGGGTCACAGCTAGAAGGAAAGCTTCGGCAATAATTGATTGAATTCCTTCGGAGGAATGCTGACGTCTTCGCCTGGTCCATGTCGGATATGCCCGGAATAAGCCTAGATATTTTGGTCCACCGCCTCAGCGTGGACGAGATATTCTGGCCAATTAAGCAGAAGAAAAGGAGCTTCGCCTCTGAGCTCCAAAAAGCCATCAAAGAAGAAGTGGACAAACTCATCAAAGCCAAATTCATCTGGGAGGTTAACTACCCCGACTGGCTGGCGAATGTGGTCATGGTGAAAAAGTCGAATGGTAAATGAAGAATCTGCATCGACTTCACTGATCTCAACAAGGCCTATCCAAAAGATAGCTTCCCTCTTCCGTGGATCGACCAGCTCGTGGATTCAACTTCGGGCCATCAAATGTTGACTTTTATGGATGCCTATTCTGGCTACAACCAGATCCGAATGGCGCCCGAAGATGAGGAGAAAACCGCCTTTATCACCGACCGAGGTATCTATTGCTATCGAGTTATGTCCTTTGGTTTGAAAAATGCAGGTGCCACCTACCAAAGGCTGGTCAACAAAGTCTTCAAGGAGCAAATCGATCGGAACATGGAGGTGTATGTTGATGATATGCTGGTAAAAAGTAAGAAGGCATCCCAGCACGTCAAGGACCTTGTGAGAGCTTCGCTACACTTTGAAAGTATCCGATGAAGCTCAACCCCACCAAATGCTCCTTCGGGGTCAACTCCAAGAAATTTCTAGGCTTTATGGTCTCTCAGCGAGGCATCGAGGTAAATCCCAGAAGATCCAAGCCTTGCAGCAAATGGCCCCACTAAAAATAGTCAAGGACATACAACGCCTCATTGGAAGAATAGCAGCCCTCAGCCGCTTCATTGCTCGATCAGCCGAGAAATGCCTTCCCTTCTTCAAAGCGCTTCGGTCGGCCAAAAACTTTCAATGGACCCCAGATTGATAGAAGTCCTTTGAAGATCTCAAGAAATACCTCGGCTCACCTCCTCTCCTCAGCAGCCCGAAGCCAGGGGAAGTGCTGAATCTATACTTGGTGATTTTGAAAACGCCATTGGCTCGATGCTAACTCGAGAGGAGAACAAAGTCCAAAAACATATTTATTATGTCAGCAAACTACTCAAAGACGCTAAAATGAGGTACACTCGAGTTGAGAAGATGGTCCTAGCCCTGGTAACGTCAGTCCGAAAGCTATAGCCATTTTTTCAGGCGCACACTGTCACTGTCCTGACTGACCAACCTATCAAAGCGATTATTCATCACCCAGAAGCATCAGGGAGAATGACCAAATGGGCTGTCAAGCTGAGCGAGCATGACATTCAGTATCGGCCTCGTCCAGCCATTAAAGCCCAGGTTCTGGCGGATTTCCTCCTCAAGTGAACCATACCCGAAGATGGCTCTGCTTGGGTACCCCCGGACAACCAAAGCCCAGCGCCCAATGGTTGCTTCATGCCAATGGATCCTCCAGTGTGGGCGGTTCTGGCTCCAGCCTGGTTCTCACTAGTCCAGAGGGCACAACGTTTGAATATGGTGTCCGCTTCTCCTTCCTAGCTTCAAACAATGAAGCATAGTATGAAGCCTGCTTGCCGAACTCCGGATCACCCACGAGCTTAAGGTCAAAAAACTAATTGCCTACACCGACACCCAGTTGGTGGCTGGCCAGGTGCAGGGAGAATTCGAGGCTCGAGAGCCGAGTATGATTCGGTATCTCCAAAAGATGCGCGATTTATCCTCGTGTTTTGATGAATTTAAAATTATCCAAGTCCCAAGGATTGAAAACGCGCGCGCCAACCTTCTGTCCCACCTAGCGACTACGGAGTCAATGGATCTCGAGTGAAAATTCCACTTGGAGGTCCTGGAGAAGCCCAGCATCACCGATGCTGACCAGATGATGCAAGTCGACACCGAACCATCCTGGATGGACCCCCTGCACAAGTACCTTAAAGAAGGGCTGATGCCCACTAACAGAAAAGAAGCAAGGAAGCTGAAAATGCAATCATCTCATTATGTTTTGATTGATGACCGGCTATATAAGCGGTCCTTCTCAATGCCGCTGCTCAAATGCCTTCGGCCAACAGAGGCCGATTATGCTCTTTAGGAGGTCCATGAAGGCATCTGTGGCAATCATCTCGGTGGTCGGGCCTTGTGCCACAAAGTGTTGCGGCAAGGGTATTATTGATCGACGATGTAGAAAGATGCTGATGACCTTATTCGAGCTTGTGATTCATGCCAGAGGCACTCAAATGTCCAGAGGCTCCCCTCGGCGCACCTGACTTCCATATCATCTCCCTGGCCCTTCGCCAAGTGGAGAATGGATATTTTGAGCCCTTTCCCCCTCTCAACAGGGCAGAGAAAGTTCCTGTTTGTTGCAATTGATTATTTTACTAAGTTGGTTGAAGCCGAAGCAGTCGCCCAGATAACCGAAGCTCACGCTAAAGACTTCATGTGGAGGTCCATCATCTGCGGCTTCGGCCTTCCCCACATCATCACTGACAATAGGAAATAGTTCGACAACCCTAAGTTCTGAGAGTTCTACGAGGATCATGGCATTCTCCATCACCTAACATCGGTCGGACATCCTCAAGCTAATGGAGAAGCCGAGGTAACCAACCAAACTCTCTTGCAAGGGATCAAAGCTCAGCTCAACCGGGCACGAGGCAAATGGGCCAAGGAACTCCACCATATGTTGTGGGCATACTGAACTACTGAGAGGATACACACGGGTCAAACTCCATTCAAGATGGCTTTTGACACAGCAGCCATCATTTCTGTGGAGGTCAGACTCCCCTCCCCTCGCGTGGAAGGTTACTCGGACGAATCCAATGATGAACAACTCCGGCCTAATCTTGACTTCATAGAAGAAGTCAGGGAGAAGGCCCGAATCCGGATGGCTGCCTACCAGCAAAGAGTAGCTCACTATCACTCCATCAGAGTCTGAGAAAAGTTTTTCCTCCCCGGCGATCTGGTGCTTCGAAAGGCATCCTTCTCGAAGCCACTGGAGCAAGAAAAATTGTTCCCGAATTGGAAAAGTCCCTATCAAGTGACGGAAGTAATCAGACCCGGCACCTACAAACTCCAAGATTTGAATGAAAAATCTATTCCTCGGACATGGAACTCGGATAATCTCTGCGCATATCATCAGTAAAAGTACACTCCTTACTAAACTCATTCTGTTCATTGAATTAAATTTAACTCTCAAAGATTCGCAAAATTTTTATAACTCTCCTTGAAAGCTGCAATGAGAAGCAGATCCTACTGGCCTCATAACAAACTTGATTTGAATCGTTTTGAATCATAGCGACTTTCGACCTCCCCTCATGACGCGCCCAAGGAATCAGGTGATCCCCTATAAATATCGTTGCCCTCCAACCTCTCAGGTATACACTGGAATACTCACTCATTCTACTCATTGTCACACTAAGACAGCTCCATCTGAGCTCGGAGCTCTCGAAAGAGAACACCCATCTAGGGGAGCTCTTCTGTGAGAGTTTCTCCTCACATCTACTTGCTGTGAATCTCATTGACTTGGACGTCGGATGGTCCTTCGCAGAGGGCAACCCCACAGCACTTTCTGCATGCGGACTATCTTGCAGGTTCCGCTCCGAGGCGACGAGATCGGCGTCCAGATTAGGAGCCAGAAGTGCACCCGAGTTGAAGAATGAATTTTCGCAGCAACATAGGCCTTACTTGAAGTTGAGGAAAGGAAGTAAAGTTGAAGAACCGAGCCTGTCTAAGAAACTAGAGCGAGATCAAGCCAAGTCATTTGGTGGAGGTGGAGCAAGTGATTTCCTACCTCCTTATATAGCTTTAAGAGAGTGGTAGAATAGGAAGGGCTATTCCATGCAAATCAGAATCATTAATGCCATGTTGCCATGTGGCATTCACCCACACATCGATTATCCACCATTCCATCATGGAGCTGATGCATCAAATTTCCACCATGGCATCCAAGGAGATGCATCTTTGCTCACAATCTCTTAAAGAGATGTGCAATAATTGATGCCATAAAACCCAAGGCAACATATCATGCCTCTCTGCCTTGCACCAAGGTTTGTGCAAACAACAGTGTTTTGAGATTGGAGATTACAAGGCCGACCAACACACATGAGCTATTGGATATAATCCAAGATGAGCTGCTCTAAAACAAATTGAATCGCCACAAAAGAGCCAAATGGGCTCAAAATTAGCCAATCACAGGTAATCTAAGCTACTTTCATGACTTAGCATTAACTTAATTTTAACCCTTGAAAGTGAAGGAAGGATAAGCAATATAGTTTGATATAGCTAGCTCATTTGATAGCAACATATGGCAAACTGTAAGATAACATAATATAATCGCCTGAATCTTTATAAATGTCCTCTTAAAGAGAAAATTAATCGGCTGAATCTCTACAAATGTCCTCTTAAAAGAGGGAAGTTCCAATTAGAAGAGACTTTCAACATAACTGCAACTTATTTGAAACTTTTTTCATCCAAGGCTTACACAGTCTGAATAGGAATCTATCACTCTCTTTGGAAAGAACTCTACCATCAGTGCTACTTCATCAGGGATCAAGCTTTCAGAGTAATTTTTAATTTTTAGATGACTCTACTAAATGCTTATAAAAGCAACCTAAAACTTCATAGGTAAAAAATTTTAAATCTTGGCTCTTAAACCTAAAGTGCCTGAAAGGCTTTAGATTTTTTTCCACGTAATTTGGCTGATTTAAGGGTCAGAAGTTTCCTTTGATGACCATCCATCTCTAAGTTTCCCTTTCTTTTCTTCCTTCTTTTTCACAGGCCTCCGCATTGATCAGTCGAAAAGATGTTCTGCCGTTCAAGCAATGCTAAATTTTATTGGCTGACGTGCAGAAACTACTTTTGGCCGTCAACAAAATCTATCGCATTCAATGGTTATACAATTCTATTCCAAGCAACTAGAATGGTAGGCGGACATCCACATTGTTATAAGTACAGGAAATCTATCTGAACAAGACTTAGGACCAGGGGCTCACCTACTACAGTTTGCTGCATTTCTAGTCCTTCATTTCTTGTCCATTTCCTGGAGAATTCGAAGAAGAAAAGATGCTCGCCGAAGACCATTCCTCTCCACCAAGTTCGTTAGTACTGAGTTGATCCGAAATTTCTTGAGCTCTCAACTTCAAGAAGTGCTTCCTATTTCTAGTCGCTGGTACTTGTCCGAAATTGACTGGCCATTGATTAGAAAATTAATTTAGTTATATAATTCTCTTTTCTCTATGTATTCGTTTGTATCAGATCTAATTATAGCATGTATCATTTTGTTGTAGCCATCATCTGCTAATAGCTTACAGCCAAGCCTAGCTAAAACAGAGCCTGGATTACTACTGCAAACCATGAGTATAAATGCTTTCATGCACCAGTTCCTTGCGTGATTCCAATGTGGCACTGAGATACAATTCCAAGACAGGAAAAATTTTGTGTCATTTCAATGCCATGCCGTTCACAGGGCCATTTCAATACCACCACTGTGGTGCCTGATATGACTGATCCCAACGTCATCAGGCAAGGTAACGGCCGTCAGCCATTTCCCCACCCCCGGCACCCCCTCGGGGTCGGGGTGGGGTCATCGTTTCCTAACCCCGGGGCCCCCACCAGCCCCGGGGTGAGCGGCCATTTCCCCACCCCCGGCACCCCTCGGGGTCGGGGTGGGGTCATCGTTTCCTAACCCCGGGGCCCCACCAGCCCCGGGGTGAGCGGCCATTTCCCCACCCCCGGCACCCCCTCGGGGTCGGGGTGGGGTCATCGTTTCCTAACCCCGGGGCCCCACCAGCCCCGGGGTGAGCGGCCATTTCCCCACCCCCGGCACCCCCTCGGGGTCGGGGTGGGGTCATCGTTTCCTAACCCCGGGGCCCCTACCAGCCCCGGGGTGAGCGGCCATTTCCCCACCCCCGGCACCCCCTCGGGGTCGGGGTGGGGTCATCGTTTCCTAACCCCGGGGCCCCTACCAGCCCCGGGGTGAGCGGCCATTTCCCCACCCCCGGCACCCCCTCGGGGTCGGGGTGGGGTCATCGTTTCCTAACCCCGGGGCCCCTACCAGCCCCGGGGTGAGCGGCCATTTCCCCACCCCCGGCACCCCCTCGGGGTCGGGGTGGGGTCATCGTTTCCTAACCCCGGGGCCCCTACCAGCCCCGGGGTGAGCGGCCATTTCCCCACCCCCGGCACCCCTCGGGGTCGGGGTGGGGTCATCGTTTCCTAACCCCGGGGCCCCTACCAGCCCCGGGGTGAGCGGCCATTTCCCCACCCCCGGCACCCCCTCGGGGTCGGGGTGGGGTCATCGTTTCCTAACCCCGGGGCCCCTACCAGCCCCGGGGTGAGCGGCCATTTCCCCACCCCCGGCACCCCTCGGGGTCGGGGTGGGGTCATCGTTCCTAATCCTGGGGCCCCTACCAGCCCCGGGGTGAGCGGCCATTTCCCCACCCCCGGCACTCCCTCGGGGTCGGGGTGGGATCATCGCTTCCTAACCCCGGGGTCCTACTGGCCTCAGGGTGCATGGTCGACATGCTATTCAACCGCCAAAGAAAACAGCAACTGTCAGCACGTACGGTGCTCACGCATGATCTCCGGCACATGGCTGTGCCTTACCGTGGTACCATTTCGTACTCCTTTAAAATGTGCGCCGGTACGGAGGGTCACGTCTCATAACGATGTTTGGCGCATTGCATGCCACTGTGCGCCACTACGCCTTGCTAGGATGTACGACTCGCCGCCTCTAGTAATAGGAGCCCAGCTACGTCCATCAAAAACAGTACAAAAGAAAGGTCTTCCGAAGCTGCACAGACGGTTTTTAGACAGGTAAAAAGAGAGATATGGGGGATTCAATCTCTGGGGGGGAAGAGAGCTTTTTCCTCCCTGCTCAAACCCTAACTGCCTCAGCTTTCCTTCGCGGGGGTGGTTCTTTGTCTGAACCCAAGCCACTGACTTGATCGTCGGAGGGTCCCCACCGGTGCCACCGGTCCTTGGGGACTTTTCTTGCAGGACTTCCCGGGGCGAGACGTCCGTTTTCCCCGACGTTTGAAGAAGGTGACTTGGCGCCATCAGATTGGCGCGCCAGGTAGGGGGAGGAGTGTAAGAGAGACTTCGAACCAGCGGCTTTCTTCGAGACCCTAAAGCCATGGTGACAACTCGAATGAAGGGAGTTTCGGCCGGTCGCGCTGGGAGGCAGCGCTGCGGGGCTGATCCGCCCGCGGAGGACCCCCCAGCTCTCGTATCTTGTTTCCCAGAGCCTCCGAACCTCCAGGAGGCAGGGCCTTCTGCTCCGCAGAATGGCGCCCCTGCATCCGCTTCACAGCCACCTCAAGAAGATCGATTCGCTGACCTGGCTACCCAGGTCCAGTCGCTGGCAGCGGCGGTCAAAAGCATGCAGCAGCAGCAACAAGTAGCTTTGCGGCAGCCGGAGCCGAGCCCGTCTGTCCCAGAGGCGGTACAACCCAGCCAGCATTCCTCCCGAAGGAGATCGCCTGTTCCTGCAGATCATCACCGCCGATCCCCGGCCAAGCCGCATCGCCGCGAGGCGTCCAAAAGGCCCCGGTCTCCTTCTCGCCACGCCAGCATCTCCCCTAAGCGGCGGCATGGAAAGGAGGCGGAGCGCGCGCGCCGACATCGTCGCCCCCGCTCTTCTTCTGAATCTTCAGGGGAGGGTTCCGTTGATGGCCGGATGCCTCGCCGAGCTGAGCGGCGACTCGAGGAGTGTAATCAGAAGTTGGAAGAACTTAGCCGTCGTATCACCCACCTGCCGGAGACTGATTACGACAGTCGGCCTCCCCTGTCCCGCCGTATCATGGAGGAGCCAATCTCTGCCCGATTCTGCCTTCCTCAGCTGGACCCTTATGACGGGACTACGGACCCCCTGGACCATTTGGAAAGTTACAAGGTGCTCATGCAGGTTCAGGGGGCTACGGACTCCCTTATGTGTGTGGCCTTCCCCGCTACTCTGAAAAAAGCCGCCCGGGCCTGGTACTCTCGCCTGCCGCCACGGAGCATCGACTCCTTTCGCCAGTTGGAGAGGGCTTTCCTGGCCCACTTTGACGCCTGCCGGAAAATCCCGAGGGTGGCGGACAGTTTATTTGCTGTCCAGCAGAAGAATGGCGAGTCCCTGCGAGACTACGTCGCCCGGTTTAAGGAGGCCGCTCTGGAGGTATATAACTTGGAGGACTCAGTGGCTACCTTGGCTCTGAAGCGAGGGCTCCGCCCTTCCCGTTTCGCGTACTCTCTTGACAAGAAGCCACCGGGTTCCTACTCCGAACTCCTGATCCGCGCCCAGAAATACATCCGGGCAGATGAAGCTGACTTTTCTCGGCGTGAGGCCGGCGGGAACGTACCCCGGAAGCCAGCCCAGCCAGAACCTGCGGAAGCCCGCCCCAGGAGGCCCGAGCCTCCTCGTCGACCAGACAACCGCCCTCGACCTCCTGCACCGAGAGACGGGCCGTATACCCCATTGCTTGCTCCCATATCCCAAATCCTGCTCGAGATCGAAGGGGAGCCTTACCTGCAACGACCTCCCCCCATCAACCCGAAGATCCCCCGGAACAAGAGCCTCTACTGCCGCTACCACCGGGACCATGGCCACAACACCGACGACTGCCGGCAGCTGAAGAAAGCCATTGAAGATCTCATTCAACAGGGCCACCTGAGGAAGTTCGTCCAAAGGAACAACCCAGGAACTCTCGGCCCATCAGCGCCTGCACCGCCGATGATTGATAACGCCCCGACGGAGAAGACGGTAGCGATGATCTCCTGGGGGGCAGGGGGCCCGCCGAAGAGACCGAGGGGAGAGGGGGGAGCGGAGGCTATAATTCCTTTTTTCGAAGAGGGCCTAGAGGGGGTTGTAAACCAAGATGATGATAGCGTCGTCGTATCCATGACAATCGCTAAGCACCCTGTAAAACGAATCCTGGTCGACAGTGGAAGTTCAGTAGATGTTTTGAACTACGACGCCTTTATTCGCATGAACCTGTCACATGATTTACTTCAACCAGTCGTCATGCCTTTGATGGGATTCACGGGGGACTCTGTGAGGGTCGAGGGGGAGATTACTCTTCCTGCAACAGCCGGAATGGCTCCGCGCCAGAGCACTGTCCTTATAAAGTTTTTGGTGGTCCGTGTGCCCCTGGCGTACAATGCGATTCTTGGGAGGCCCGGGCTCAACCTCTTGGATGCCGTCATTTCCACCAAGCGACTCCTAGTGAGATTCCCAACCACCAGCGGGATCGGCGAGATGCGAGGAGAGCGGGACCTGCCGGCGCTATGCTATCACTTGGCTCCCAGTCCCCAGGGGGCAGTGCTTGCACCACCGTCGACATCGACGTCCGAAATTCTTGACCCACGGGATTTGGAGAGGAGGGGGGAACCGGCCGAGCGGCTGCTTACCTTCCCCCTCGGGGAGGACCCCGCGCAGACGGTTCGGGTCGGAGCCTCGCTTCCTGACGAAGCCCGTGACCAGCTCCTAACCTTTCTACGGACCAACGCCGACGTCTTCGCGTGGTCAGCATCTGACATGCCCGGAATCCCGGAGGAGGTGATTACACACCAGCTCAACATCCGACCAGAGTGCCGGCCCATCAGGCAGA
>UESW01004981.1:885679-928627 GCA_900491605.1 Calamus simplicifolius | reverse complement strand
GGCCCTGGCTTGGGCCTCTTCTGATAGCTCGGCCAGCCCAAGAGCCAGCCTCCCCAAAATCTCCTTCGAGGGGGCCCCGATCGTGGGACCCTCACTTTGTTGCGCTCCCTCCACCGGTACGCTCTCTCCAGTAGCCACCGCCTGTGGCCCCTCCGCGGGCTCCCCCGAAGTCTCAGTTTGAACCACCTCTTGACCCATCGAGGGCGGTCCAACTTCACTGCTGCTAGACTCCCCGGCGGATAGACCGAGCGGGAGCTCCCTCTGAACTTCCCCCGTTGCGGCTGTCTCTTCCCCCTCCTCCGCTGGAGCCGATGGTAATCCCGTGGGGACAATGGGCCCCTTTACTATGGCCCCCTCTGCCGGACCCGTCACGGTTTCCTCTTTCAAGGGGGACGCGATCGGACGAGCCATCGGAGCCTCATCTGAGCTGTCCGAAATCTCCAGCACGAGAGGGTCGGGGACCATAACCTCCCTCCCTAGGGGCTCCGTCGCCCCCGGCGTTCCTGCCGTAACCGCCCCGACGTCCGGCGGACTCTTCGCTGAGGCGTGAACCCTTTTTATGGGCCGACCGCTGTCCGCACCGCTGCCTTCCCCTGGGCGCTTCCCCCTCTTCCTCTTAGAAAGGCTCGACAATGCCGACCTCGCGGCTGCCATGTCGAAGCACACATGCTCAGAATCAAGCGCGCTAATCAAAAAGATACACGACGCAAAAAAAGACTCACCTTGCGGGTCCAAGGGGCTAAGTCCGGCCGCGAAGAGGGCCCCCTCTGATAGCAGGTCGTTGGCCGAAAAGACCTGCCCATTGCGGACATCCAGGTCCCTCTCCTCCTGCGCCGATAAGGCGGGATGCGTTTCCGCATCCCTTGCGACTTCCCCCCATCGCCGAGGGAAGTCAGAACCGATATTCCCCTCCGCAACCACGAACCGGTTCTTCCACCCCTTAATGGAAGAAGGCTTGTCCGCAATAACATTGAAAGACCTCCGAGGCCCGATGGAGGTCCATTCCGACTTCCTCCCGGGAGTCAAGTGGTAGCAGGTGCGGAAAAGGGGAAGAGTTGCAGTGATTTGGATCTGATGGCACATCGAAATGAATCCGACGATATTCGCCAACTGTTTGGAGCCACCATCGACGGGCTGACATTGTAGTGGGTCATGATCTCCTTAACTAGCGGATGAAGAGGGAAACGAAGACCCGCCTTCAAGCTGTCTTCATAGATGAAAACCCCGGACTCCAAATCTCGGGTAACCCTATCTTCAGGTTCCGGCACTCGAAGGACGATGTCCAAGGGCAAACCATACCGTTGGTGAATCCTCCCCAGGTCCTCAACAGCGACCACGGAGGCTACGTCGTCCGGGCTCATCGCCATTGAAAGAAGTATCCCGCGAAGGCAATGAGCGTCGGAGAAGATGAAAGGCCCCAAAACCACTCGGATTCAAAACAAGAAGACGCCAAGCGCGCATGCACGATATACAAATATATACACGGGGCGGCCGTCACTTCGCTTCGCCGCTAAGAAATCGCCCTGGGGAGCGGGGCGTCTCGTTCAAGGCGTCCGGAATCGCCTCGAGAGACACCCGATTGATCGAAATTCGAGGCGTGGCGTGATCCCAACCGTCGATAATGGAGGAGCCTTTCCTCCGAAGGTACAATGGCCTTGCCGCATTAATTAGGGCATCATTGCTCGAATTGTTTAAGCCAAAACGTCCCATCCGGAGCGCGCCGCTTGAACTTATACTCCCTGCGCCCGAATCTACGCTTCGAACTAGGGAGTGGGGGGCATGTGTTGGGGGGTAAAATCGTCATTGCATTGATATTCGTGCAAGACGACTAAGGCTGACCCCCTCTTCCGGGCTTTCGTAGCCCGGCCTCCCCCGGGCTTCCGTAGCTCGGCCTCTTCCGGGCTTCCGTAGCTCGGCCTCTTCCGGGCTTCCGTAGCTCGGCCTCCCCGGGCTTCCGTAGCTCGGCCTCTTCCGGGCTTCCGTAGCTCGGCCTCCCCCGGGCTTCCGTAGCTCGGCCTCTTCCGGGCTTCCGTAGCTCGGCCTCCCCCGGGCTTCCGTAGCTCGGCCTCTTCCGGGCTTTCGTAGCCCGGCCTCCCCCGGGCTTCCGTAGCTCGGCCTCTTCCGGGCTTCCGTAGCTCGGCCTCCCCCGGGATTCCGTAGCTCGGCCTCCCCCGGGCTTCCGTAGCTCGGCCTCTTCCGGGCTTTCGTAGCCCGGCCTCCCCGGGCTTCCGTAGCTCGGCCTCTTCCGGGCTTCCGTAGCTCGGTCTCCTCCGGGCTTCCGTAGCTCGGTCTCCCCCGGGCTTCCATAGCCCGCTGCTACCTTGCAATCCATGCCCCGACGTCCACCTCCGCGGAACCTGGCGCAGGAGAGTTCAAGTCTACCCGAGCAGCACCCTGAGCAGGGGATCATATTGAGACGTGGCCTAAGACCTACTATAACCGCCCCAGGTCTACTCACCCAGATCCCAAGACATCGAGGAGCTCTCCCAGCCGTCGATCCCTTAACGGACAAGGCGTGGATTCTAACGGCCCCACAACGGCCTGATTCTGTCTACCCTCGAATCTTAACAACCTCAGTACCTTCCAGAAGACGCTCAAGTTCCCAGGTGACAGTCTATAAACACCAGTTTGGCAGATCACTTCAGGTACGCAACCCTCGACACACGAAGAGCTCCAGGGTTACCTCTCTCTCTCTCCTGGCAGCTCGTCGGTGCTCTGTTCTTACCGGAGCCTCCGATTGATCGCCCCCCTGGAGAGGTCTCCCGGAGAGATCCACCTCCTCATTTGTCTGGTTGATCGCCGATTTCCTTCCTCGCTGACTTGAGCGTCGGAGGGCCTTCCGCGGAGGACCACCCCCGGTGTCCTTCCGTGTGCAGGGCTTCCTGTTTTGCAGGTCCGCCGCACCCCGCTTCCCGAGGATCGACCGCGCCCGAGTCGGAGGACGGATCCCGGCGGCAACAGTGCCATTTCAGGGCCTCAAAGGTTTAAACTGATGCAACTCCATTAGATTAGGATGGCGTTTGTGGAAAGCATATTTTTGCCCGGATAGAAGAGAGATTACAAGGGGGTCGACCAGAGTCCTCCCTGACATTGTAGGAAAATTCCGGCAACTTAAGCATGTGGATCACCTTTGAGGATCGCAAAGAAATCTAATTATTATTCTATTACCACTTAAAATTGATTATTCTGGAATAATTTATGTTAGGAGAATTATAGAATCCATAAAATTCCAACACATACGATGGTTAAATAAATTCCATGGAACTGGAGGGTGTTCATTGACTCAGATTGTCCTTCTCTTCTTCAAGGAGTCGACGGATATGGTTTTTCTTTTTTCTTTAAAAAATTAATGATGGAATTAAGATATGACTACACTGCTTTATTTCGTATGGGATCTTGAAGTCCAAGTCAGGAAGTCATTACCATAAAGCCAATTTCCGGTTTCCACACTCATGTATTGGAATAAAGCAATGCAGTCAGGCTTTTCTTCCGTGCATGCGAGGGACAAGTGGGGTCAACTTAGGACTTCGACATGCTGTCCTTTCGCTTACCGTAAATCAACGGAAAGCCCCTGCGCGATTTCGACGCAGCTTCTATTCCACGTCCAGGATTCGCTTGACACATCGCCTCTGATGCTGGGAAGAGAATTTTCTTCATTTGACCGTTTACTTGGTTAATACCATTTTAACGGATCAAAAATTTACGATTTAAATAACTTAACAAATATAAAAATTATATATTTAATAATTAAACGATAAACGATCAGAAATGATATTCTTTACTTCATTCTCATCTATCTATTTTATTTTTATTAATTTTAATATAATATATTTAAATTTTAATATATATATATTAATATATTAAAAATTTAAAATTTAAAATAAATAAAATATATGTACTAAAAAGTTCTAGTAAAATACATTTGAATCTTTCTGTCTCTTCTCTTTTTTCACGAAGCCATTATGAACATCTAAGCCAAAACCCTAGCGAATCGATCTCTCTTCCCATTAGTATTTTTTTAAGCTTTTAGAAATTATAAATTTAATAAAATAATTTTATATTTTTTATGTAAACGATCAAATGGGTACACAAACGGGTACCCAATGGGTACGCATTGATTTGGCCAAGTATTTTTATCCACGTCCCATTAACTATAACGGCTTAACAAAGCAAAGAACGAGAAGGTTTTTCTGAACGAGGATGAGGACCCATAGAGGCCATTCCAGAGCGTTGCCATTCCTATTTTTAGCTCCAAAATAGGTTTCAGGGTGGACCTTTTTACCATCAGGAATATCTAATTCCATACCATATCTCACTCCCCGTTGATGGTGCTTTATTTATTTATTTATAAAAAAGCTTAATTAACCATTCTATTTGTTCAGGGGTAAAATCACCATCGCATCAATAATCGTGTGAGGGGTTAAGATCAGCCTTGACCCCCACTTGCTATGCAGAGCCCACAAGGGATGAACCAACCCTTGTACCTCGATAAACCAAGGTATCTTAGCCCTTCAGTAAGCCAAGGGTTCCTCGGGTACAAGTCACATTACCGAGCCTCACCAGCTAAGCTATCCCAGTGCCCCGCGGAATCTGAGTGATCTCTGTCTCTATGCCTCGATCCTAGCCCGAGCGAGCCTAGTCTCTCGGCCTCGCTAGCTGAGCTATTTCAATGTCTCTCGGCCCATTAGCTGAGCTATCTCAACATCTCTTGGCCCCGACTCCCGTCGGCCTCGACCCGAGCGACCTCTATCTCTCGACCCCAACCCGAGCGATGTCTACACCTCTACGGAATCAAACCGTTCTGACGCCCGGCTTACTCTAGGATGCCTGGCTTATTCCTTTGTTACACCTCGGTGAACCGAGTCATCGGATACCTCGGCAAACCGAGTCTTTCTATACCTCGGTATACAAGCGCCTTTGCGGAATACGCTTAAATCAATAAGATTCTAAATATGAAATCATGCCTACATTATCAGAAATGGACTAGAGCCTATATAGTCGCTGAATCTTGGAGCATCGTCTGCTCTTCCTGGTCGTTGATCCTCTAACCAATCGGATACGGATCCTACCGGCCCTTAATAGCCTGATTCGAATCAGTTTCGAATCCCAATAACTTTCAGACCCCCTGTGACATGTACAAGGAATCAGGTGATCACCTATACATAACACAGCCTCAGATCCCCTCAGGTATGCACACTTGCTCACTCACCCACTCTCCATCTACCCCTGCTCACCCCTGCCCGCCATTAACGCTCTGCTCAGAGCTCTCGAAAGGCCACCCTCGAGGGACTCTTCAGCAGGAGCTTTCTCCCAATATTTGTTGGTTGTTGATCTCTGCTTACTTGAGCGTCGGAGGGTCTTCCGCAGAGGGCCACCCCCAATGCCTCTTGCGTGAGGACTGTTTTGCAGGTCCGCCCAGGAGGGAGCCCGCGCTAAAGCCCGATCGCGCCCGAGTCGGAGGACAGATTTTCGGCAGCAACAAATTGGCGCTAGAGGAAGGGCCCTCAAGTCCCATAAACTTATGATCCAGGAGATAAGGATCTCAATCTGAAAGAGAATTCTTCCATGGCCAATCGAACAAAGGCTACCTCCGAAGCCCGGGACCAGGTCGCCTCCCAAAGACCTGATCCGGTGAGCAGTATAGCGCCACCGCCACCGCCAGTTGAGACTCCATTGCCACCGACCGCCCCAGTGACCCAGGACCAGTTTGCCTTACTGGTCTAGCAGGTCCAAGCTCTGGCCTAGTTGGACCAGGGGTGCTTCGAAGCTCCCTATCCAGCTGCACCTACTCCGCACCTTCCTGAGGAGAACGCAGCCCCTGTTCATCCGGCGATCTCTTCTTCCGGCCCGCATGGGGTTGCAGACCCCCCTCATCGCCCTAAGGGAGCTGAACCAGTCCCCCAAGGGGTCTGCGGCAAGGATCTTCCCAGATCTCGGTGAGCCTGATCCCTCTCTTCGGTGTTCTCTCGTCATGACTCAACACAGTCTCAGTTTTCTCCTCACCCAGCCCCTCCTGCTATGCCTGAGGAGGAGATCCGCCAACAACTCCATGAGATGCATCAGGAGTTGGATGCCGCCAAGCAGGCCCATCCGCTTCAGCATAAGGCGGAGCAGGGCATTCCCTTTTCCAAGGAGATCATGGAGGAAGTGATTCCCTCCCACATCAAGTTACCCGCCATCGAGCCCTATCATGGATCCTTCGATCCCGACGACCATCTCAGTAGCTTCCGATCGATCATGATGTTCCATGGGGCATCAGATGCGATCCTCTGCCGCGCCTTCCCTTCCACCCTCAGGGGGTCTGCTCGAACCTGGTTTAATGCCTTAAAACCAGGTTCCGTTGGTCCATTTGATGAGCTGAGCCGGCTCTTCATCAGCCAGTTCGTCAGCAGCCATCGTCATCGGCGGAGGTCTGACTCCCTCTCTGAGGTCAAGCAGAGAGAGGGGGAGTCCTTGAAGAAGTATCTTGGTCATTTCAATACGGCCATGCTGGAAGTGGACCACCTTAATCATGAGGTGGCCATGTCCGCCCTAGCGGGCGGAGTGTTAAAGGAGAGTGACTTTTACCTAACGTTGGAGGTCAGCTACCCTCCGAACCTCTCCGATATGATGGCCATGGCTGCCAAGTATGCCAGAGTTAAGGAATCGCGAAGGGCTACCCGCACCGAGCTGACAAGGAAGAAGGAGTCCAAGGGCTCGGACAAGCACCGATCTGCCCGCCAGCCGAGCCCACCTCGCCGCCAAAGGGTTCCTCCGCCGCCGCCGAGGAACCGCACCCGGAGCCCGCCAAGGAGGTTCAACCGGTTCACCCCGCTCACTGACCCGAGGGTGGAGATTCTCATGGAGATAGAGCGCCAACTCCCTCGACCACCTCCTCTCCGAGGGAATGCGGCCCGGAGAGACCCCACCAAATATTGCCGCTACCACCGGGACCATAGCCACGACACTGAGGAATGCTGGCAGCTGAAGAACAAAATCGAGAGGCTCATCCAGCGGGGTAGGCTAGACCAATTCAGGAGAGCGCCCAAGCCAAGGAATGGGGGTGACCGCCAGCCCGAGCCCCAACAGCCTCCTCCTTCGAATCCTCCGGTCACTAGCCACATTAATATGATCGAGGTAGTCGGTAGTCCGGCGAGCTGGCGGGACGATGAAGAAGGTTTAGCGCCAAAGAGAGCATGGACTAATGAGCTCTCCTTCTCGACAACAACTCCGGAAGATACAGTTCCCGCATGACGATGCTTTGGTTGTATCCCTCAATCTGAACAATTATGATGTAGACCAGATCCTTTTGATAGTGGGAGCTCTGTCAATGTTTTGTATGTCGATGTGTTTGTGAAGATGAAATTGCTCATGGAGAATCTCCGAGCCGTGGACTCCACCCTAATGGGGTTCACCGGCGATGTTATTACCCCAGAGAGGATCCTGGCCTTGTCGGTCCGCGCGGGAACTTGGCCTCGCGTTGCCACTGTTCACACAGACTTTCAGGTGACCAAACTTCGTTCGCCCTACAATGCGATCTTTAGGAGATCTAGCCTGATGTCCCTTGGAGCTGCTGTCTCCATCCCACATCTAGCAATGAAGTTCTCTACCAGATGAGGAGTGGGAGTAGTTCGAGGAAGCCAAGCTATAGCTCGGCAGTGCTTCATCACTAGCCTTCAGTCCAAACTACCCGAGGTTGATGGGCTGGACGCTCGGGAGGACTTTGCCGAGCAACGAGGAGAACTAGCCGAAGAACTGGAGGAGGTACCGCTAAACGAAGCCCGACCCGACCAAACCATAAGGATCGGATCGCTTCTAAAAGGGAAACCCCGGCTGGAACTGATCGACTTTCTCTGAAGGAATGTTGATGTCTTTGCCTGATCCACTTATGACATGCCAGGAATCAGCCCAGACGTTCTCATCCACCGTCTTAATGTGGATGAGATGTCCCGACCCGTAAAGCAAAAGAAAAGGAGCTTCGCCCCTGAGCGACAAAAGGCAATTGAGAAAGAAGTTGATAAACTTATCAAGGCAAATTTCGTTCGGAAGGTAAATTATCCGAGCTGGCTGTCCAATGTCGTCATGGTGAAGAAGTCGAACGGTAAATGACGGATCTGCATCGACTTCACTGACCTCAATAAAGCATGCCCTAAGGACAGTTTTCCTCTCCTCGGATCGACCAGCTTGTAGATGCTACTTCAGGTCACCAGATGCTGACCTTCATGGATGCCTATTCGGGCTACAACCAAATCCGAATGGCACCCGAGGATGAGGAGAAGGCTGCCTTCATAACCGACCGAGGTACTTATTGTTACCGTGTCATGCCTTTTGGTCTGAAAATGCAGGTGCTACTTACCAAAGGCTGGTTGACAGGGTCTTCAAGGAGCAAATCGGACGAAACATAGAGGTATATGTTGATGATATACTGGTCAAAAGCAAAGAAGCATCCCAGCATATTAAGGATCTCTCTGAGAGCTTCGCGACGCTCCAAAAATATCGGATGAAGCTCAACCCAACTAAGTGCACCTTCGGTGTCAATTCTGGGAAGTTTCTGTGCTTCATGGATTCTCAGCGGGGCATTGAAGCCAATCCGCATAAGATTCAGGCCCTTCGGCAAATGGCGCCCCCAGCGTCCATCAAAGAGGTCCAGCGCCTGACTGGTAGGATCGCAGCCCTCAACCGCTTCGTGGCTCGATCGGCCGAGAGATGTTTCCTTTCTTTAAAGCTCTTCGATCAGCCAAGAATTTCCAATGGTCTCCCGAGTGTCAAAAATCATTCAAGGACCTCAAGAGGTATCTCGTCTCTCCACCCCTCCTTAGTAGTTTGAATCCGGGGGAAATGTTGTTTCTATACTTAGCAGTTTCAGAAGGCGCAGTTGGCTCGGTGTTGGTCAAAGAAGAGAACAAGACCCAAAAGCTAATCTATTATGTCAGCAAACTGCTCCGAGATGCCGAGACAAGGTACATCCGGATCGAGAAGTTGGTTTTGGCCCTGGTAACATCGGTTCGGAGGCTGCAACCATATTTCCAAGCACATTCTGTGATGGTCCTTACGACCAACCCATCAAAGCGGTGGTCCATCGTCCAGAGACATTAGGGAGAATGGCTAAATAGGCCATCGAGCTAAGCGAGCATGACATCCGATACCAACCTCGCCCGGCCATAAAGCCCAGGTTCTAGCTGATTTCCTCCTGAATGTACTATCCCGGAAAATGGCTTCACTCCGGACTCCTCTGAGCACCCGAGACCTGATGCCCTATGGCTGCTCCATGTTGACGGATCATCTAATGCCAATGGCTCTGGCACTGGCATAATCCTCACCAGCCCAGAGGGGGCGACCTATGAGTACGGCATTCGCTTCTCCTTCCCAGCCTCCAATAATGAACCGAATATGAAGCTCTACTCGCTGGACTCTGAATCGCCCGTGACCTTAAAGTGAAGAAGCTGAATGCCTTTACCGACTCTTAATTGGTAGCTGGTCACGTGCGGGGCGAGTTCGAGGCCAGGGAGCCGAACATGATTCGGTATCTCCAAGAGGTGCGTACCTTACTTTCCACTTCCCTGAATTTGAAGTCATTCAGATCCCAAGATCCGAGAATGCACGCGCCGATCTATTGTCTCGGCTGGCAACTACGGAATCGATGGATTCCAAATAAAAGTTTTCTCTGGAGAATCTGGAAAAGCCCAGCATCATGGAGGCTGACCGAGTGATGCAGGTCGAGGCCGAACCATCCTGGTTCGACCCCATATTAAAGTATCTTAAAGAAGTGTCGCTCCAAGCCGACCGAAAGGAAGCAAGAAAGCTGAAATTACAAGCCACCCATTATGTGCTGATCGACGAGCTATATAAGCGATCCTTTTCCATGCCGCTACTCAAGTGCCTTCGCCCATCTGAAGCTGATTATGCTCTTCGGGAAGTACATGAGGGAATTTACGGCAACCATCTAGGGAGCCGATTCTTATGCCACAAGGTGTTGCGCTAGGGGTATTATTGGCCCACCATGCAAAAGGATGCTGACGACCTTGTCTGAGCTTGCGATCCTTATCATAGACATTCTAATATCTAGAGGCTCCCCTCCACCAGTTTGATCCCTATTTCCTTCGCTTGGCCCTTTGCTAAGTGGGGTATGGACATCCTTGGCTCTTTTCCCCTCGCCACACTGGATAGAGAAAGTTTTTGTATGTCACCATCGACTACTTTACCAAGTGGGTGGAGGCCGAGGCAATTGCCAGATAACCGAAGCTCGGGCCAGGGACTTCGTATGGAGATCCATTATTTGTCATTTTGGCCTTCCGCATACCATTATCACCGACAATGGCAAGCAGTTCGATAACCCAAAGTTTCGAGGCTTCTACGAGGAGCATGGGATCTATCACCGCCTCACGTCGGTGCGGCATCCGCAAGCCAACGGAAAAGCCGAAGTAACTAACCGGACCCTACTTTAAGGGATCAAGGCTCGGTTTGCCAGAGCCCAAGGCAAATGGGCGGACGAACTTCACCACGTCCTATGGGCCTACCACACCACCCAGAGAATCTCCATTGGTGAGACTCCATTCCGAATGGCCTTTGGCACGGAAGCCGTAATCCCCGTGGAGATAGGACTCCCTTCTCCATGGGTGGAGAGCTACTCGGAGGAGGCTAACGATGAGCAGCTTCGCTCCACCTCGACCTGGTGGAAGAGATCAGAGAGAAAGCTCGAATCAGAGTAGCTGCATATTAGCAAAGAGTGACCCGCTATCATGCCTTCCGAGTCAAATGGAAATCTTTCTCGCCCAGCGATCTCGTCCTCAGGAAAACATCCGTCTCCAAACCACTAGAACAAGGAAAGCTATCTCCAAACTGGGAAGGCCCCTATCAAGTGGAAGAAGTCATCGGACCTGGCACCTACAAGCTCCAGGATCTGAACGGAAAACCTATTCCCTGGACGTGGAATTCGGACAATCTCCGTATTACCACCAGTAGGGTATGCTTTCTATAGACTCGCCCTATTTACAGCATTAGCATCTTGTTTCCATTATTCACGGCTTGATTGCTGCAATCATTTTTCTGAAAAGCCATAATGAAAAATGGATGTTACTTGTCCATTCTCGGCACGACCGAGCTATCTCCTTGAGTAGGGATATCTCCGCACCTTGGCTGGGCCAAGTCCTATTCAACAAAAACTCGGTATGGTCAAGCACCCCCAGTACGACTAGGGGCCAAGTGATCTCCAAAACTTCGGCTGGATTCGGGCAGCTTACAAGCCCCGGCCGGACCTAAGAGCGAAGAAACTTTGACCGGATTCGGGCAGCTTACAAGCCCCGGCCTGACCAAAGAGCAAAGACACTTCGACCAGATTCGGCAGCTTACAAGCCCCGGCCGGACCAAAGAATGAAGACACTTCAATCGGATTCAGGAAGCTTACAAGCCCCGACCGGACCAAAGAACGAAGAAACTTCGACCGGATTTGGGCAGCTTACAAGCCCCGACCGGCACGAAGTGTAAAAGCCTCGGCCAAAGCTGAAGTGCATTCCCTATTAAAAGCCTTGATGAAAGCCGAAGTGCATTTCTTATTAAAAGCCTCGGCTAAAGCCGAAGTACATTTCTTATTAAGAGCCTCGACTAGGGGCAAAGTTCATATCTTGACATTAGAAGCCTCAGCCAGCGCCGAAGTGCGTCACTTATCAAAATCTCGGCCAAGACCGAGTGATAAGAACAAACATTTTGGAGATAACAGCAAACACAAAAGTTAAAAAATCCTCTTTTTCATTCATCATAAAAAGGACAACAAAAAAGAAAGAAAAAGATACATGAGCCCTCACTAGGGCTTGTCATCTTCTCTGGGAGCTGCCGAGCTCTCCTCGCGCCGAGCTGACTCGGCAATTTGTCGTTGGAGGGCTGTTGGTACGACGAAGGAGCTCGACCTCTCTAATAGAAACTGCCAAATATTGTTCGGCCGCCCTCTGGAGCCGCTCGCGATCCGCAAACATTGACACCAGGACCTCCCTATCAACGGTTACCGTAACGCGGCTCCCCTGGGATCCCCCACGGCCATTAGTGCCGCTGCTTGGCGCCTCAGTTGATCACCCCTCACCTCCAAAAGCCATTTCAAACCCAGAAATTCTTGGAAGATCAGCTGAAAAGATGACTAACAGAGGCATCCCCCATCCGTATTTAAACCACTCCTTGTGAGTGTTTCGATCGTCCGAGTTATTAATTTCAACCCGTGGAAACTCGCCATGCATTGCCACCTCAGTGGGCGCTTGCGGGAAACGAGGAGTTGCACCCCATCACCGAAGAAGATCGATAAACATCAGCGAGGCGCTCAAGAGGCTCCCCCTTTTGTTGAGACAAGGCACCCTTCGATCTGCCGAAACCCTTTCGAATTAAATATCCTCGAA
Organism: Calamus simplicifolius; assembly: GCA_900491605.1. Lineage (NCBI taxonomy): Eukaryota > Viridiplantae > Streptophyta > Magnoliopsida > Arecales > Arecaceae > Calamus > Calamus simplicifolius. The sequence goes on along the minus strand of UESW01004981.1, from coordinate 916,268 downwards.
AGTCTGCCAAACTCCTTCGAATTAAATGTCCTCGAAAGAAAAATGCGGAGAAGAGGAAAAAGGTGCATCAGCGACCAACACTGGAGAAACATGGCTCGCCCTCTTTGAAAGTAGTCGATTCATAGACTTTGGGCGCCCCTATACATCGCTCGGGTAACCCCCATCCTCTTTGGCCATCCGCACCTAAATCTACAGTTGCAGTAAGGGCCAAGTAAAATCCTCAGCAACACCGAGCAATCTTCGTACCTTAGCAGGGCCAAGTAAAGTATTAAAAACCCTCGACAATGTCGAGCGATCTCCGTACCTTGGTGGGGCCAAGTAAAATATCAAAAGCCCTTGGCAACGCTGAGCGATCCCTGTGCCTTGGTAGGACCAGGTAAAATATGTTCCTTACGATGCTTCGGCTAAACCGAGCGATATATCCCCTGATGCCTTGTCTATACTGAGCGGCATATTATTCAAAGCCTCGATCGAGTCGAGCGTTACATCCCTAAAGAAATCTCGGAATCTCAGCCGAACCAAGGGATAGCCCCCTGAAACTTCGGCCTGATTGGGCAATCTCCCAAATACCTCGGTCAGCCCAGGCGCCAATTTTCCTGAAACCTCGGTAGGAGAAGCTTTGACTGGAAGATTCTTATCTCATCCTCTCCCCTTGTCCGGGGTTTTCTCCTCGATCACCTCGGTAATCGCAATTGCTCCCTCTTGTTCTCCCGCCAAAGCTAGAGACATCTTCTCGCTCGGGGAAGGAACCCTCAGGATACCAACCTCTGCCGAGCCTGGCAATAACTCATTCCCAGGAGAGGGGACTACCAGATGAGCACACGAAGCCTCGTCCGGGCTGTCCACTATCTCCACCACCAAAGGATAGGGGATCTCAGCAATCTTCCCAGAGTCCTCCCTGCTCCTGGCTCCTCCGTCATGACTGTTGCTTCTTCCTCCAATTGAGGGAACCCCTCTCTCACCGCCGGCGCTCCCGCATTCTCTTGCTTCAATGGTAAGGGATGCGAGCTAACCCTGATTCGTCCGGCCTCCAGCGAGCGCTCTTCAGAAAGATGGACCTTCTTCTCAGATTTACACCTTTCCACACTACTAGTCTCTCTCGGGTGCTTGCCCAACTCCTTCTTTATACGGCCCATTAGTGTGGATCTTTTGGCTGCAAGCGCAGTGGGAGAATGATCAGACTGAGATATACTTGCTCGAATGAAATCAATGGAAAGGAAAAAGAAAAGGACTTACCTTGTACGTCGATGGGGCTAAGCCCGGGCGAAAAGGGCCTCCTCCGATAATAAGTCATTAGTTGAGAACACTCGGCCGTCACAAAGGACCTCTAGGTCCTCCTTCTCCTATTCGAATAGGGCTGGATGCGCTTCCATATCCCTGACAAAATTTCTCCATCCCCGTGGAAGTCGGAGCCGATGTTCCCCTCGGCGATAAAGAATCGGACCTTCTACTCCTTTATGGACGACGGCTTGTCGGTGATCATCTTGAATGATCTCCGAGGTCCGATATAGGACCACTCCGAGTTCTTCCCGGACATCATATGATAACAAGCACATAACAGGGGAAGGGTCACTGTTACCTGAACCCGGCTGCACATCGAGATAAACCCGATGATACTGTGCCAGCTATTGGGAGCCACCATTGTCGGACAGATGTTGTAAAACCTCATGATCTCCTTCACCAGGGGATGAAGGGGAAACCGGAGGCCTGCCTTCAGGCTATCTTGATAAAGAAAGACCCCATGCTCCAGTTCTTGCAAGACCCTATGCTCGGGTCCGGCTACCGCAAAAGGATATCCAAGGGAATACCATATTTTTGGCGTATTCTCCCCAGATCCTCGGTAACAATCTCTGAAACCATGTTGCTGGGACTCACCATGCTGTTGGTCGAAGGAAACACCAAGCAAGATTACAAAGGAAGTAGGGGAACAAGGTTCTTCGAGAAGTGAAAAAGAGCGCTACGAATGGGAATGACGTTATTTTGGCTTTGCTTTTCCCCAAAGGAAACCGCCTCAAAGAGAAGATAAGGTGTCTTAATCGAGGCGCCCAGAACCGCCATTGCAGGCGCCATGAAAATCGGATTTTTGTTACGTGGCACTTCCCCAACCGTTGCCCCTAAGAAACGACGGATCCATCCTGTAAAGGCAGGGCGGCCGCGCGACATTAATTAGGGCATCATTACGTAGGCTATCAAATCCAGGTCCCTCCATCTGGATCGCACCACCTGGAGCTATACTCCCTACGCCCGAATATACGCTTCGAACTAGGGAGTGGGGGGGCATGTGTTGAGGGGTAAAATCACCATCGCATCAATAATCGTGTGAGGGGTTAGGATCAGCCCTGACCCCCACTTGCTACGGGGAGCCCACAAGGGATGAACCAACCCTTGTACCTCGGTAAACCAAGGTATCTTAGCCCTTCAGCAAGCCAAGGGTTCCCCAGGTATGGGTCACATTACCGAGCCTCACCAGCCGAGCTATCTCAGTGCCCCTGCGGCATCTGAGTGATCTCTGTCTCTATGTCTCGGTCCTAGCCCGAGCGAGCCTAGTCTCTCGGCCTCGCTAGCCGAGCTATTTCAATGTCTCTCGGCCCCACTAGCTGAGCTATCTCAACGTCTCTCGGCCCCGACTCCCGTCGGCCTCGACCCGAGCGACCTCTATCTTTCGGCCCCAGCCCGAGCGATGTCTACACCTATGCGGAATCAAACCGTTCTGATGCCCGGCTTACTCCAGGATGCCTGGCTTATTCCTTTGTTACAACTCGGTGAACCGAGTCATCGGATACCTCGGCAAACCGAGTCTTTCCATACCTCGATAAACTGAGCTTCACTATACTTCGGCAGATTCAGCCATCTTTTATACCTTGGCCCGACCGAGGTATACAAGCGCCTCTGCGGTATGCTTAAATCAATAAGATTCTAAATAGGAAATAATGCCTACACTATCAAAAATGGCCTAGAGCCTATATAGTCGCTGAATCTTGGAGCATCGTCTGCTCTTCCTGGCCGTTGATCCTCTAACCGATCGGATACAGATCCTACCGGCCCTGTAACAGCCTGATTCGAATCAGTTTCGAATCCCAACAACTTTCAGACCCCCTGTGACGTGTACAAGGAATCAGGTGATCACCTATAAATACCACAGCCTCAGATCCTCTCAGGTATGCGCACTTGCTCACTCGCCCACTCTCCATCTACCTCTGCTCACCCCTGTCCGCATTTACACTCTGCTCAGAGCTCTCGAAAGGCCATCCTAAAGGGACTCTTCAGCGGGAGCTTTCTTCTCATATTTGTTGGTTGTTGATCTCCGCTGACTTGAGCGTTGGAGGGTCTTCCGCAGAGGGCCACTCCCAACGCCTCTCGCGTGAGGACTATTTTGCAGGTCCGCCAGAAGGGAGCCCGTGCTGAAGTCCGATCGCGTCCGAATCGAATGACAGATTTCGGCAGCAACACTATTCTTCAAACTTCCTTATTTTCTTTGCTCAATCGTTACTTCGAAACCTCTAAAGCTTCTCTAATACAACATATCAACTACACCCACATATATCGGTGTTGCTCTCCCAAATGGTTTCACTGAAGATTTTTAATGGGTTCAAACCACTCTTTGCCCAGGCGAGTCAATTGTGCTAGGGCACTTGGCCATGCTATATGTCTCACCCCCTTGGCTTGGGTCAATTGGCTGTGTTTGGGTAGCCTGTCGTGCCGGGCTCCATCCTCTTTGGTTGAGTTATCTCGTACACTGTGACCAGAAGGGAATTATCCTACATGCACCTATAAACCCTTGTGTGCATACTTATGACACAGTATATGCCCTATATGCACTTGTATATTCCTCCCTATGTACACACTCATATTATTGTGTATATATTTATTCTATTTTTATATACACTTATATTTTTACTTTGTACATACTTATATTTTCACTACAAGAAATGAAATCTTCCACAATAAAAAGGCTGAAACATTGGTGGCTGGCAGGCACCTATAATCGGAGAGGTAGAAGACGGTGACAACGATTTGGTGTGGTGAGTGATTAGAGAAACAAAATGTGATTAATAAATGAGAGAAAGAGTTTGTTGAAAGACCGATGGTAGGGATGGCAATAGAATAGGGCAGGAGCAGAGATCCTAATCTTTGTACAAATATTTTTCAAAAAAAAAAATTTCTCATTATCATCTTACCATCTTATCATCGTAAATGATAATATTTTTAATCCTATCATCTTCATCTTCCATAGGGATAAATTCCTATCTTAACCTCTAATGATATATATATATATATATATATATATATATATATATATATGTTGAGGGATAAAATCGTCATTGCATTGATAACCGTGCAAGGGTTAAGATCAGTCCTGACTATCACTCGCTACGCGGTGCCCGCAAGAAATGAACCAACCATTATACCTCGATAGATCGGGGCATCTTAGCCCCTCGACGAACCAAGGATTCTCCGGGTACGGATTACATCTCTATGCCTCGCTAGACGAGCTATCCCTATCTCTCGGTCCTAGCCCGAGCTATCCCTATCTCTCGGCCCCAGCTCGAGCGATCCCTATGTCTCGGTCCTAGGCCGAGTGATCCATATGTCTCGATCCTAGTCCGAGCGATCCCTATCTCTCAGCCCTAGCCCGAGCGATCCATACGTCTCGGTCCTAGTCCGAGCTATCCCTATCTCTCGGCCCCAGCCCGAGCGATCCCTATATCTCGGTCCTAGGCTGAGCGATTCATATGTCTCGATCTTAGTATGAGCGATCCCTATCTCTCGGCCCCAGCCCGAGCGATCCATATCTCTCGGCCCTAGCCCGAGCGGTCCATAACTCGGCTTGCCCGAGCGATATCCACACCTCTGCGGAGTCAAACCGTCCTTACGCCCAGCTTACTCCTTTGTCATACCTCAGTGGACCGAGTCATCAGATACCTCGGCAAACCGAGCCTTTCCATACTCTGACAGATCAGGCCGTTCTTGTGCCTCAGCCCGATCGAGGCACTCAGGCACCTACCTCTATGGAACCATGATGACCGAACAAGAATCCACATGGGCAATCATGCCTATACTACCAGAAACGGCCTAGAGCCTATATGATCGCTGAATCTCAAAGCACCGAATAGCCCTCTCGGCCATCGATCCTCTAACTAACAAGATATGGATCCCACCGGCCTCACAATAGCCTAATTCGAATCAGCCTTGAATCCCAACAACTTTCATACCTCCTATGATACGCTCAAAGAATCAGGTAAAGGCACAATCCTAGATTCTCTTAGGTAAAGGCATTCCTAACGCATTCTCAGCACTACTCTCACTCTATCTCTGCTCACCCCTTTCCGCCATTAAAGCTATATGCCCGGAGCTCCCAAAAGGCTACCCTGGAGGGACTCTTCAGTGAGAGCCTTCTCTCCATATTTGTTCATTGTTGATCTTCTGAGGGTCTTCCGTAGAGGGCCACCCCCAACGCCTCTCGCGTGAGGACTGTTTTGCAGGTCCGTCCAGGAGGGAGCCCAATCTGAAGTTCGACAGCGCCCGAGTCGGAGGACGAATTCAGCAACAACAATATATATATATATAATAATATTATAATAGTTAAATATAGGGCTAATGGAATGGAGATGAAATGGATACATCCTCATTTCATTTTCATTATTAAAAATAAAAATAATTTTTATTTTTACTTCATAAAAGGAAGATGAGAAATTTTTTGTCTCGAATGCGATAGGATAGCATATATGAATTCCTACCCTTCGGGTCAAACTCAAAATTACCGTCCCTGGTTGGCGGTCTTAACACGACGTTTTGAGGTCGCCATAGAAAGTGGACAGATTGACCGGATGGGGGCTACAAGCCTGGCCGAGTTAGGACGGCATCAAAGCGCATCTTATCACAATTTCTAACTTCTAAGCAGGGTTGCAGAGCGGGTGTCCACTGCGAATATAAGGGGGTGCGTGCATGCAGCTCTTCACCTGTCCCTGCAAGAAAATTTAAAGCCTTAGGCAATGGGGTTCCTAAGTTCTCCTTGTCGTAGAATAATGGTTCCTCTCTTCCAAACTAGCGTCCTGATCCTTGTCTGTATGGCCTCCTCCTTAACACACCACCAATCCTCCCTGCTGAATGGCATCTCAGGATCAAACTCGACATCCCCTAGAGATGCGCTTGCTCTCCTCTCCTTCAAGACCTTGCTATCGGATCCCAACAAAGCCTTGTCCTCGTGGGATAATCGAACTCTCCATTTCTGCAGTTGGCACGGCGTGACTTGTGGCAGCCACCGGCGCGCGCGGCAGCCCGAGAGAGTCACAGCTTTGGAGCTAGACTCGATGAACTTGAATGGTCCCATATCCCCCTCTTTGGCCAACCTTACCTTCCTTAAGAGTCTCAACCTTGCAGGCAATGACCTAACTGGGTTCATCCCTCCTGAGCTTGGCCGCCTCTCTCGCCTTCAGCATCTCAATCTCAGCTCCAATGCTTTGGAGGGAGAGATTCCTGACGACATTGTCTCTCTTCCAAAACTCTCATTGTTAGATCTTGGCACTAACAAATTCTCTGGCGGGATTCCAGCTGGGATAGGGAACATTTCCACCCTCACCTTTCTTGATCTTTCTCACAACAATCTCAGTGGACGCATTCCGCCTTCGCTTGGTAATTGCTCGAATCTTCTACAAGTAAACAATTTAGAGGGGGAATTTCCCGAGTGCCTTGTCTACGTAACCAGTTTAGTATCTATTGACGTGGAGTTCAACAAATTATCAGGCATGATTCCTTTTTTACTGCACAATCACTCATCCATCGAGTATTTGAGTTTTGGAGCGAATCAGTTCGTAGGAGCACTTCCACCCATGATAGCCTACACTCTCCCTAAACTCCAATTTCTCTGTTTGGCGAGGAACCAATTGGAAGGAGAAGTTCCACCCTCGATATCCAACGCTTCTCACCTTGATCATCTTTATCTTTCTACCAACCAATTCAGTGGACCAGTACCTTCGAATCTGGGACAGCTCCCGAATATGTCTTACCTAGGGCTTGGACACAATCGGCTCAAGGCCAACGATTGGAGCTTCCTAACTTCCCTAACTAACTGTACAAATCTAAAGTACTTGGAGCTATCCTCTAATTCTATTGCAGGCACTTTTCCCCGCTCTATTTCCAACCTCACCACGCAAATGCAGTGGCTATTTTTATCAGACCTTCAGATGTCAGGGACGATTCCAGAAGAGATCGGGAATCTCGAGGGTTTACTGCAGCTTGAACTCCAGCATAACCTGCTCACCGGCAACATTCCAGGTACAATTGGAAAGCTTCGTAACTTGGGTCGGCTAACTTTGTCTGGAAATAAATTTTCAGGGCCAATTCCAGCCTCACTTGGCAACCTCACTGGCCTAGAATCACTGAAATTGAGAGGCAATCATTTGCAAGGAAGCATTCCGAAAAGCTTCATAAATTACATGTACTTGGATGAGCTGGACCTTTCCTATAACCACCTTAGTGGCACCATACCGAGCGAAGTTCTTAGCATTTCTTCTCTCACAAAGCTCCTTGATCTGTCACATAATTCTCTGGTTGGATCCATTCCTCCAAATGTGGGCAAGCTGAAACTTATAATTCAGCTAGATGTTTCTTCAAATAACCTCTCTGGAAAAATTCCTGGTCCTCTTGGTGATTGTGTGACCTTGAACTACCTGTTCATGGAAGGAAACTCCTTTGAGGGAGACATTCCTCTGCGCTTGAGCAATTTGAAGAGTATCCAATGGCTCGATCTTTCACGCAACAAACTGTCTGGCCGAATCCCAGAATTTTTTGCGGATATTAGAACTATCAACCATCTCAATCTTTCCTTCAATGATCTCGAGGGTCCAGTACCAATCGAGGGTCTCTTTGCAAATACGAGTGCAGTTTTTCTTGAAGGCAATGATAAGCTTTGTGGGGGTGACCCAAAGTTCCGGCTTCCTTTGTGCTCCACTAAAAGAAAACACTTTGCTTCACTCAGAACTATATCCATAATTGCCACTGGATCGCTTACTTTGATAACTCTCCTTCTAGCCATCCTCTATTGGAAGAAGCACCCAAAAAAGATATCCCCTTCAGAGTCTTCATCAAAGGATCCACATATAATGGTCTCTTATACTGAGCTGTGCAAAGCAACTGGTGGGTTTTCTTCTGCCAATCTAATTGGGGTTGGGAGTTTTGGTTCTGTATATAAAGGAATTCTGGACGCCTACAACAAAGTTGTTGCTGTGAAGGTGTTCAACCTTCAACAGAGTGGGGCTTTAAAAAGCTATCTAGCTGAATGCGAAGCCTTGAGAAACATTCGCCATCGAAATCTCATCAAGATCATCACTACATGTTCCAGCATTGATCACTTTGGAAATGATTTTAAAGCTCTTGTCTTTGAGTTTCTGTCAAACGGGAGCCTTGAAGAGTGGTTGCATCCAAGGGTATCTGACAACGGTGAGACAAGGCGTTTAAGCCTGGTCGAACGATTGGATATAGCCATTGACGTTGCTTCAGCATTGCTATATCTTCATCATCATCATGGAAAAACTCCAATTGTTCATTGTGATGTGAAACCAAGCAATATTCTTCTCGATGATCAAAAATGTGCTCACCTAGGTGATTTTGGATTGGCAAAGTTTCTATATGGTAACAACTTCTTATCAACTCAAGATTCGTCGTACTCGATTGCATTAAAAGGATCGATAGGATACATAGCTCCAGGTAAAATTTCTGATTTTATGGATTTTATTATTTTATATATATATATATATATATATATATATATATATATAGAGAGAGAGAGAGAGAGAGAGAGAGAGAGAGAGAGAGAGAGAGAGAGAGAGTATGAAAAATATCAGACACCTATGACTAAAAATACATTTATGTCAACTGCAGAATATGGGACGGGTGCCAAAGTTTCTACGCATGGAGATGTCTACAGTTATGGGATTGTACTGTTAGAATTACTGACAGGAAAGCGGCCTACAGATGATATGTTCAAGGATGGTCAGTCGCTACGTAATTTTGTCGAGATGCGCTTCCCTGGAAGAGTAACGGAGATTGTGGATCCTAGCATATTGCTAAGCGTGGAAGCTGGCAGTACTACTCCAAATGAAATCATAGCCAGGGAAAAAATGGTGGAATGCTTGGTCTCCATGTTTGATGTTGGCCTCTTGTGTTCCAAGGAGGCGCCAAATGCACGGATGGAGATGGAAGAAGTGGTCGTCAAGGTGAAGGCAATCACAACTGCATTTCTAGACTTGAATCTGAGAATCAATTAACGTATCTGTCTGTGTCTTTGGCTCATGATCCTTTGTATTCAGTTGAATAATCTGTCTCACTTTGATCACCTGCCAAATACTATCTGTAAAAGCTGCACGCCCGTTTGGCTACCATATGGTTATTGGGTTTTTGCTTTTTGATCCTCTACAAATTGATGAAAACCGCATGAAGATTAGTAAAGATTGCATATGAGCAGATTTGTGCTGTTCCTTACTGTTGAGGGGTAAAATCGCTGTGTATCAATAATCGTGCACATGGCTAGGCTAGTCCAGATTTCTACATGCTATGCGACACCCGCCCGAGATAAGTCGGCCTCAATAAGTTGGAGCGCCTTAGCCCCTTGCTGAGGCAAGGACTTGCAAGGCGCAGATCCTCTCTCGGCCCCAGCCAAGCTATATCATCTCTCTCGACTCCAGTCGAGCTATATCATCTCTCAGCCCTATCCGACCTATATCATCTCTCGGCCTACCATGCAAAAGGATGCTGATGATCTTGTTCGAGCCTGTGACCCATGTCAGAGGCACTCTAGCATCCAGAGGCTCCCCTCCACTAGTTTGGTCCCTATTTCCTCCGCTTGGCCTTTTGCTAAGTGGGGGATGGACATTCTTGGCCCTTTTCCCCTCACCACTGGACAAAGAAAATTTCTGTTTGTCACCATCGGCTACTTCACCAAGTGGGTCAAGCCCGAGGTAGTAGCCCAGATAACTGAGACTCGGGCCAGGGACTTCGTGTGGAGATCCATCATTTATCACTTTGGCCTCCTGCATACCATCATCACCGATAATGGCAAGCAATTTGATAATCCCAAATTTCGGGAGTTCTACGAGGATCATGGCATCAGCCATCGCATCACCTCAGTGGGGCATTCGCAAGCCAACGGAGAAGCCGAGGTAACAAATTGGAGCCTACTTCAAGCCAACAGTTCGGCTCACCAGAGCCCGAGGCAGATGGACGGATGAACTTCATCATGTTCTATGGGCCTACCACACTACCCAGAGAGTCCCCACCGGCGAGACCCCGTTCCGGATGGCCTTTGGCACGAAAGCCATCATCCCCATGGAAATAGGCCTCCCCTCTCCGCGAGTGGAAAGCTACTCAGAAGAAACTAACGACAAGCAGCTCCGAACCAATCTCGACCTGGTGGAAGAAATCAGGAAAAAACTCGAATCAGAATGGTCGCATACCATCAAAGAGTGGCCCGCTATCATGCCTCCAGAGTCAAGGGAAAATCCTTCTCGCCCGGCGATCTTGTCCTCCAAAAAGCATCCGTCTCCAAGCCGCTGGAGCAAGGAAAGATCTCTCCAAACTGGGAAGGCCCCTACCAAGTAGCGGAAGTCATCGGGTCCGGCACTTACAAGCTCCAGGATGTGAACGGGAAATCCATTCCTCGGACGTGGAATTCGATCAATCTCCGCGCATACTATCAGTAGGGTATGCCTTTTTGACTTGCCCTGTTTATAGCTTTGGCATCTTATTCCTATTATCCATGACATGGTCACTTTTTTGAAAAAGTTGTGATGAGAAATGAATACTGCTTACCCATTCTCAGCACTACTGAGCTATCTCACCGAGCTTTGAATTAAATCTCCATACCTTGGCTAGGCCGAGCTCTGAGCCAGAGCTACATATCTCGGTTAGGCCAAATTGCATCCCACGAAGGTTTGGTATGGCTGAGCGCTCCTAGCGCAGCTGGAAACCGTATAATCTCCAAAATATCGTTCGGATTCGAGTAGCTTACAAGCCCCGGTCGAACCAAACAATCTCCGAGATATATCGTTCGGATTCGGGCATCTTACAAGCCCCGGCCGAACCAAATAATCTCCGAAATATATCGTTCGGATTCGGGCAGCTTACAAGCCCCGACCGAATCAAACAATCTCCAAAGCCTCGTTTGGATTCGGGCAGCTTACAAGCCCCGACCGAACCAAACAATCTCCAAATCCTTGTTCGGATTCGGGCAGCTTACAAGCCCCAGCCGAACCAAACGCCAGAGAATATCATTCGGATTCGGGCAGCTTACAAGCCCTGACCGAACCAAACAATCTCCGAAATATATCGTTCGGATTTGGGCAGCTTACAAGCCCCGGCCGAACCAAATGCTAGAGAATATCGTTCGGATTCGGGCAGCTTACAAGCCCCAGCCGAACCAAACAATCTCCGAGATATATCGTTCGGATTCGGGCAGCTTACAAGCCCTGGCCAAACCAAACAATCTCCAAAGCCTCATTCGGATTCGGGCAGCTTACAAGTCCCAGCCGAACCAAACGCCAGAGAATATCATTCGGATTTGGGCAGCTTACAAGCCCCGACCGAACCAAACAATCTTCGAGATATATCGTTCGGATTCGGGCAGCTTACAAGCCCCGGCCGAACCAAACATCTCCAAAGCCTCGATCGGATTCGGGTAGCTTACAAGCCCCGGCCTGATTAAATAATCTCCAAAATGTCACTCAAGGTTCAGGCAGCTAACAAGCCCTGATCGGAACCAAAGTGTAAAACTTTGACGACCATCGAGTGATACCCTTGATCTTCAGCAACAATCGAGTGATATCCTGAGGCTTAGCCCTATTCAAGTAATTTGTCCAACGCCCTGATGCAACTAAGGCATCCTGTTATACCTCGGTAGAGGCAAACAACCTCCCATTATTCGACAGCAAAAACAAGCCACGAGCTATTTTTCCCCGAAGGAACACATGCTTCGTTCCGCAGACAGGATCATGCTTACTTCATGACTCCATAGGACCGCCCAGGTCCCTCTTTGACTCGCGCATGGATATACGTGTTCTTAGTTGAGGATCGGACATTAATCTTAGCAAGAGCAAAGCAGCAATAATGCTGTTGAAATATGATGTGACATAAAAAGAATAATATGGGAGCAACAACTCTCAGCGCAAAAAGAAGCAGGTGCTAAAGAAGGAAGGAATGAAAACTTTCTTTATTTTCTCATCAAAAGAAAAGTTACAACATCCTGAAAGGAGTTACAAGTGCATCAAAGCGCAAGAAATAAAAACGAGTAAATAACTTAGCCGAACTGCTCTAGTCAGCTTTAGTTAACAATGATGCTTCGGCATCCGACCCCAAAGATCAGGCGACCAGCCAGCTCGCCCTGATAGATGGCAAGGCCAGCTTCCCACGGGTCCTCTGGATGAATTTAGAGATCCAAAAAGAGGCACAGAATCGTGGATGCAGATGCTGAGGAAGCTTCCCCCTGGGTGGAATGCTGGGCTGCAGGCCGCTGCCCGATTGAGAGAGATAGGGGACCATCAGCCCCACACTACTCTCAACTTTCTCTTCACATGGCGGAAGATTCCCCACACGGAGGGGCTAAGCATCCAGCCAGAGGGAAAAGGAAAAGTCTGCGCATGCTACGGGGGTACATGTGCACTTCCTACCCTGTGACCATGTCAAACCACAAAGGACACACAGGAAGCGCATATGTGCGCTCTCCATGTGATCTCTACGGACCTCCTATGCGCTCTCCATATGATCTCCGAAGCTCCTCCCTTGAGGGCGAGCTGCTCTCCAGCGGCTCCTTCGTCACCCTGACTATCCGTAGGAAGGTGGCTTATAAAAGGAAAACTCAGTCCCTCCACTCTCAGCTTCAGGAACGTAGACATCATGAAAACTTTCACAGCTCACAGAGAAGAAAATTTTGAGGATGGCCTATCATGGCCCCTTCCTTCCCTTTTATAGGCAAAATGGACCGGGAGCAGCTGTTAAAGTAGTAAGCCCTGAGGTTCAAAATGCCCAATCCACGCTGCCACGTGGCCTCCCAAGATGAAAATAGTGTCCTTCGATGCGTGCCAAATGCGTTGTTTAGCCCATGACGTATGCCAAAAGATTTTCTCTGATCCCGGATCACAGGTCTTAAATGCATAAAATCGCTCACTGATCTTAGAGATACGGGCAGACCTGGGAAATCACCCGGTGGAAGTGACACCCTCCAATGGCAAACAATCGCTTGCATCGTACATTGAAACGACCCGCCTTGAAAAAGGTCGACATAATAAGTGTCCCTGGAAAGTACCAAGGTAACCTTTTGTAGGTTACAGGGCCGTATCATCCATCTCGGCAAAAAGGAGGATCGACTCGCCTTGAAAAAGATAAGGCACTGACAGAATAATAAAAGGGCGCAGAAGCCAAGTACTCCTCAGTGAGGACATCTCGATATCCTACGCTCCGGTCTAACCGCCCGTTATGCCTCAGCATAAACTGAGATATTGCACGTGCTTCTGCCCAAGGCCAAAACTGCATCCATACTTCAGAATAAACCGAAGTATCCCCTTTCCACTCAGCATGACTGCACGTGATCTTATACTTCTGTCCAGTCTAAAGTAACCACTTTTGTCTCAATGAAATGGGACACGATATAAGCCCAACCTATACCCAGAATGCGGAAGCATCGGTTAAGGTCGGAGTGCACGTCCTACGAATGTAAGCCCCGACCTATACCCAGAATGAGTAAGCATCGATTAAGGTCGGAGTGCACATTCTAGGAATATAAGCTCCGGCTAAGACCGGAGTGCATCTTTTGACAAAAATCTCGACAAAGACCAAGCGATATGCAATGCCCCAACTGAAACCTACGAGCCCATTTACCTCAGGATAATGTTTCGTTCCATAAGACTCGAACGATAAAGGAAGACACTTAGAAATGGCAAACAAACAAGAAAGTTCCAATAAACCTTTCTTTGTTCATTACAAGAGGGGAAAAACAAAGAAAAATACATTAGCCCTCACAGGGGCTTGCTACCTTCTCCGAACGATGCTGAACTCTCCCCACGCCGCGGAGCCGAATCAGCCAATTGCTATCGAAGGGATGCCACCTTCCGCTCCAGCCTACTGTTGGCTTGGCGGAGGAGCTCGATCTCTCTTGCCGAGAGAGCCATGTGCTGAACCTCCCCGTCCACAATTATCGTGGTACGGCCTCGGTGAGGCACCCCAAAGCCGCCAGCAATGCCACTTGGCATCCCATTCGACCTCCCTCCATTCTTGGAAGCCATCCTATTTCTGCAAGCTTGGACAGGCCAACAGAAGATCAGTAGAAGAATTGGTTAACAATGGCATACCATCCACCAGTATTTAAATTACCTCGGCGAGCATCCCGATCACCCAAACCATCAGTCCCAACGCCACTACCATAAAGTCTTGCCATGCGTCACCGCTTCCGTGGCCGTATGCGGGAGGCGATGAATCGCTCCCCTTTTCCGAAAAGGATAAATAAATGATGGCGCGCCGGTAAACATCTTTCTTCTTGGGACCAAACTCCCCTTGAAAGGTGCACCCGCCCCTTCTCCTTGCATGGGCCGAGTTACCTAACTTCGGCTCTGACCAGGATACCTCTGCAATCCTTGGCCATCACCTGCCAAGGTCTTATCTCTCGGCCTAAGCTGAGCTATCACGTCACTCAGCTTCATCAGAACTATCTTATCTCTCATCCTAAGCCAAGCTATCATGTCATTCGGTCCCAGCCGAGCTATCCCTATACCTCGGCCTTGACCGAGACATTCATCTAAATCCGAACCAAATCGACCAAACGGTGCGAACAAGTCATAACTTGTTCACAATCAAAGGAAGTCTGCAATAAAAAGATTGACTAAAAAGGCAAGCAAATGGGGGCCAAGGACCCGTTTATTGAAAACCCAAACCAAACTACATATCTAAAAAAGGCAAAGTACACAAATAACTCTCAGGGTCAGAAGCTGGATCAGTTCCAGCAGTGCCCTCAACAATGCTCGGGGAAGCCTGGCTTGCTTCGCCCACTTCAAAGGTTGTCTTTTCCTCGGCGACAGACTTGAGGCATCCTTCAGGGGCTGCGGCCTCACTAGCATCCAGAATAGTGTCGAGGTCGATGTCCGGAGCATCATCGTATTCATCCTCTTCAGCTCCTGGGGTACAAGCCTCAGAGGTTTCAACATCCAAGAAGGAGAGGTCCCATTCTGGATGCTCCTTGGATATTTTACTTCGAATGTCCTCCATCCCAAGCTGGAAGGCATCGGCACAATTTACATCTTGCTCGCCCCTGAGCAGAGCGAGCCACATCTTGGCATCAGCAGCTTGATTTCGAAGTGAAGCGACCTGCCCCTCTATTTCAACAGTTTGACTCCGCAGCAAGCCAATCTGCTCCTTGGTCTCAGTGACCCACCTTTGAGCTCTAAGCTCCTCTCTCGGCTGGATGCCAATTCTCTTGCAGGGTCCGCATATGGCTTCGATTCTCCAGCTCCGCCTTCTTCATCTGCAAAAACAAAGTTAGCCAGTGCCATGGTGAGCTAGCAAGGGAAGCCAAAAAGGGGTAGTACCATACCTCCTCCTCCTGCCGGGATAACTTCTGGGTCAACTCCTTGACCTCGTCAAAAGCCCTTAATTTATCAGCCTTAACCCGCTCTATCTGCCCTTGAGATCGCTGATCTTTGACTGCCTACTGTCAGCTTCTCCCCAGGCCTGGGAGAGCTCGCTATCGAGCTGGGTTAACCTTTTCTGGTGCCATTTGATCCTGTCATCCCTATCAGCTATACCGCGGTTGAGCTGCCGTACCCTCCTTCAACTCACCAAGCATCTTTTTCAGGCGATTTCTCTCCTCGACGGCTTCTCTCCTCTGCCTGCCTAGGCTCTCATTAAACTGTTTCTTGATAGTCTCCATTTCTCCAGTATGCTTAGACTTGATCCGCGATAACTCCAGGCATGCATCGTCATACCTCGCCAGGAGCCCTTGTAGCTCTTTAACTTCGAGCCTCAGCTTGGACGCGTCATCTAGGGCGACCTGATGCAACACCCTCATCTTGCCAAATTCTCGTTGGCGGTACCCAGAGCTTGCTCAAACGTATCAGACACCTTCGCCTGCGATCGAAGCTCGGCGCTGACTCTCCTGGCCTGGCCACTGGCCCTTGTTGCCAGATTCAAGCGCTAGCACAGCGCCCTGGTGATCAAAGCACTCTGCAGAATGAAGCACAAGTAAGAAGAGAGTGACCAAGCTAACCAAAAAGCATTCACTACTCGGGAATAATAACTCACCCAGGAGATGTAGGACCTGACTAGCCCCATGAGGGTAGAATTGTTGATCTTAGGAAGAAGATGGGCTTCCGTCGCCACGCCCCGCTGGCCAAACACGGCATCAACCAGGTCTAGGTCTGCGAACTCATTCGCCGAGGGACCTACGCTCGGGTACAGTGTTGACCTTATTAGGGCTGCAAACGCCGCCTCGACGGCCGATTCCGAGCTACCAGGCTGACCGTCGCCGTCCGAAGGATCGGTCCGGATGACCTTCGACTGAGAAGCCTTTGCCCTCTCGGCCTCCCTCAGAAGAATTCTAACCTGGGATGCCTCGGATAACTCGGCCAGCCCAGACGCCAGTTTACCCGAAACTTTGGTGGAAGAAGCTTCGACCGCAAGACCTTTACCTTGCTCTCTCCCCTTGTCCGAGCTCCTTCCCTCGACCATGGGTACTTGCTCCTCCCCCACAGGCTTCGCCAATGCCTCGGTCTGTTCACTAATCTCCCCAACCACTCCAAGAGGAAGTCCTTCGGTCGTAAGCCCCTTTTTAGCCTCCACTGCAGTCGGCCCTACATCACCGCCCCTAAATCCCTCCTGTCCTACCGCCAAAACCAGAGGCATTTCCTCGTTCGGAGGAGGACTCTTGGAGGCACCAACCTCCGCCATGCCACCTATCGGCTCACCTTCAAAAGAAGAGGCTCCAGACAAGCCGACGGAGTTTCATCCGGGCTGTCTACTATTTCCACCACTAGAGGACAGGGGACCTCAGCAGTCCTCTCCGTATCCTCCTCTGCTTTTAGCGCCTCCACCGTGACTGCTTCAACCTCTGGCGAGCGCTCCTCGAAAAAACGAGCCGCCTTCTCGGGCTTGCATTTCTCCCCTCCGCTGCTCTCCCTCGGGCGCTTGCTAAACCCTTTCTTGACACGGCCCGACAGTTCAGACCTCTTGGCTGCAGGAACAGAGAGCAAGTGGTCAGACCAAGACATACTTGCTCGAATGAAATCGATAGAAAAAGGGAAAAACTTACTATGCGGGTTAAGGAGGCTAAGTCCGGCGGCGAAAAGAGCCTCCTACGATAGTAAATTGTTGGCCTAAAACGTCCTACCATCGTGAAGGACCTCCAAGTCCTCCTTCTCCTGCTCAGATAGAGTCGGATGTGCTTCCACATCTCGAACAAAGTTTCCCCATCCCCGGGGAAAATCGGAGCCGATGTTCCCCTCGGCAATAAAAAACCTGACCTTCCACTCCTTTATAGATGGTGGCTTATCTGTTATCGTCTTGAAAGACCTCCGGGGTCCAATGTAAGGCCACTCTGATTTCCTCCTAGGCATCAGATAATAACAGGCACGGAAGAGAGGAAGAGTCGCCGTTACCTGAATCCGGCTGCACATTGAGATAAACCCGATGATGCTGCGCCAACTGTTGGGAGCCACCATCATCGGGCAAATGTTGTAGAATCTCATGATTTCCTTCACCAAGGGGTGAAGGGGAAATCGAAGGTCCGCATTCATATTGTCTTCATAAAGAAAGACCCCGCACTCCAAATCCTGCGAAACCCTATGATCAGGTTCCGGCAACGTCAGAATGATATCCAAGGGAATGCCATACTTTTGGCATATTCTCCCCAAATCCTCGGCGGTAATCTCCGAAACCATATCATCGGGGCTCATCATCCTGCTGGCCGAGAGAAGCACCGAGCGAAACTACAGAGGAAGCAGAGAGCAAGATTCTCCAAAGAAGAACGACAGAGCGCTATGAATAGGGATGACGCTGTTTCGACTTTGCTTTCCCTCAAAGAAACCGCCTTAAGAGAAAGATAGGGCGTCCCAACCGATACGCACAGAACCACCATTGTGGACACCGTAAAAACTGGGATTTGCTACGTGGCAATTCCCCAACCTATCTCAAAGGAGCCTTATGTGACGTGCCCTGCAAAGGCACATCTCATAAAGGCACGGTGGCTGCGCAGCATTAAATAGGGCATCATTACGCAGGCTGTCAAACCCGGACCCCTCCGTTCAAGTCATGCCATCTGTAATTATACTCCCTACGTCCGAACTTACGTTTCGAACTACGGAGTGGGGGGCATGTGTTGAGGGGATAAAATCGCTGTGTATCAATAATCGTGCACATGGCTAGGGCTAGCCCAGATTCCTACCCGCTATGCGACACCCGCCCGAGATAAGTCGGCCTCGATAAGTTGGTGCGCCTTAGCCCCTTGCCGAGCCAAGGACTCCCAAGGCGCGGATCCTCTCTCGGTCCCAGCCGAGCTATATCATCTCTCTCGGCCCCAGCCGAGCTATATCGTATCTCGGCCCCAGCCGAGCTATGTCATCTTTCGGCCCCTCTAGCCGATCTTTCCCATCGCTCGGCCTAGCCCGAGCGATATCTACGCCTCTGCGGAATTTGACGCAGGAGAACCCGAATTCATGAGATTCCGAACAGAAATCATATCCGGGAGTGATCTAGGACCCGCGAAAGTGGCCTAGGGCCCTAGAGCCTATGTCCTCACCACATCTCGAGACATCAACGAGCTCTCCTAACCGTCGATCGCCTAACCAACAAGATACGAATCCTACTGACCTCATAACAAACTGGATTCAGATCCTAACGATTTTCAGACCCACGACACCCCCAGGAAATCAGGTGATCTTCTATAAATAGAGTCGTCTGCCGACCCCTTAGGTGCGCACACTTGCTCACTGGAACCCTCTCTCCTACTGCCTTAGCTTCCGCCATTAGCGCTCTACTCTGCTCAGAGCCCTAGAGGGACTCTTCAGCGAGAGCCTTCTCTTCATTTCTGTTGATTGCTGATCTTCACTGACTTGAGTCCACTGACTTGAACGTCGGAGGGTCTTCTGCAGAGGGCCACCCCCAACGCCTCTCGTGTGAGGACTGTTTTGCAGATCCACCCAGTCGAAGATCCCGCGCTGCAGCCCGACCGCATCCGAGTCATAGGACAGATTTTGACAGCAACACTTGCTTTTTATATTGCTCTTTATTTGAAAGTAAACAACTTTGCTACCAAAAGCTGAAGTAATACCAGGTCGGGCTGAGTCAATTAAATTGAGAAACAAAAAAAAAAAAAAAAAATTCGATGAGGAAGCCGAAGCCTGGGAGGAAGCAGAGTTCCTCCCAGGTACGGCATAAAGAGGGGGGATAGGGCTTATCCCAAGCCCTAACCCTCCTTATATAGCCTTGGCCGTCAACGGAGCCGTGGCATTCTGGAGAGATCGCAGACAACAGGAAACGGCCGACGGTTGAGGAAGAAGCTCAGCTTCTTCCTGATTCCAAACGAGCGTCCAAAACCTTGAGACCAGCCTAATCTTCCAGTAAATCTCAAGGTTTACAAACCTTCCGCAATTTCCTTGAACCATAACTCAATTAGTATGGATTTTATGATGATCTTAATTGGGATTCAGAGCTTTAGGAGATCGTTAAAAGGTTCTGTTTCTTGAGACAAAAACAGAGTTGAAGAACTTCACTCGTTGGCAAAGAACTTCAGTCCGGCAACGTGTTCGGCAAGGTAAACCGCCCTCATCCCTCCTTCTCATTATGTGCAAGGTAAACCGGTTACGAGTCCCTAGAATCATCGCCGGATGTCGCTGGAGGTGTTGAGGGGTCTCTGTTTTGTATTCAAGGCAAAACCTCCTCCTTTCTGGGGAACTTCTTTTTCCGCCACAGAACAGCCGACCATCGCCTGGTGGTGGTTCCTTGACTCCATCGTCGCCGGTAAGGGCGATCGGCGGCGACGACTGGTGGGGACGGGATCTAGGAGGTGGCCGGAGTGAGAGAGGACGGCGGTGTGCGGTCGGCTGGGTCGGCTGGGAGGTGGCCGCGGGTGAAGAGAAGTCCAGAAGAAGACCTTGAACTAGAAGTTGATGAGCGGGTTGAACCAGCCGGTCCTTTGAACCAGCTATAATAAAAATAACATAAAGAATATATATATATATATATATATATATATATATATATATATATATATATATATTGTTGTACGATTGAATGGGACTGGGCTTTCATCAGGGGTCATGTTCAGTTGATTAGAAGGTAATTTTTATTATTAAAAACATATAAATGATGAAATTTTTTATCATGCAGATGAGTTAAGATAAATTGGCTAAGTATGAATTAATTAATTATTTATTTATATATAAAGTTTAGCTAATAACATTTAATTAGAATTATTTCACAAGCTATGATTGAAATTGTTCCATATATAAATATTTGATTAATTATTTTTAAAATATGTTACTATTATTAATAGTATTAAATATTATAATTAATACTAAAATAAAGAAATATCAAATATAATTGCATAAAATTTAATTATAAAAATTAAACAATAGATATACTTTGAAGAAAAATTAATTTCTATGTTATGATAGTAATAATATTATAATTATAGATAATTAAATATCTTTATAAAATAATTATATTATTAATAATAATATAATAATACATAATATAATATAAATTTCATAACACATGTATAAGCTTTAATTGTTAAGAAAAGAACGAATGATATAAGCTTAATATGAACTCTCGATCAACTATGTAATAACTCATGACTATGTCCTAACATCAAGACCCACCTCTATAAGGAAGATATGTGGAGGATACATTCCATTCATAGAAGGATACACTTCATTCATAAGGTTCAATGTGATGCAGTCCCCATCCATAGGATTCAATGTGATGCTATGCCCTTCATCTACAGAATTATTTGTGGTGTTATAGTTTTATCACAGGGATTCATAGTCTATAGCTGTTATTGTCTTGAGAACATAAATCTTTGATAATATGAATGATTGATGACATGTATTACTGATGATAGAATGATTGATGACATGTATTAATGATAACATTAAATATTAATGATGTGGCTGATCCAACGTTGTTAGAGAACCATGAAGGAAAGAAACCGACGGAGGCCCCCTTAGGCCTCCAAAGGGCCCTTCGGCCTCGGTAGTGTTTAGGGCCTCATAAAGCCACGCGCACCCAATTGCTCTGAGCCCCAAAGGCCGACACCTCCAAGACCGCACCTCCAAGGCCGGCACCTCCAAGACCGGCACCCTCAAGGCCGGCACCTCCAAGACCGTCGGCCCCGAAGGCCGACAGCTCCAAGACCGGCACCACCAAGGCCGGCACTTTGAAGACCGTCGGCCCCGAAGGCCGACAGCTCCAAGACCGGCACCTCCAAGGCCAGCACCTCCAAGACCCGGCACCTCCAAGGCCGGCGCCTCCAAGGCCGGCATCTCCAAGACCGGCATCTCCAAGGCCGGCACCTCCAAGACCGGCACCCTAAGGCCGGCACCGCCAAGACCGGCACAGCCAAGGCCGGCATCTCAAAGACCGTCGGCCCCAAATGCTGACAGCTCCAGGACCGGCACCTCCAAGGCCGGCACCTTCAAGACCGGCACCTCCAAGGCCGGCACCTCCAGGACCGTCGGCCCCGAAGGCTGACAGCTCCAGACCGGCACCCCCAAGGCCGGCACCTCGAAGACCGTCGGCCCCGAAGGCCGACAGCTCCAAGACCGGCACCTCCAAGGTCGGCACCTCCAAGATCGGCACCTCCAAGGCTGACAGCTCCAAGACCGGCACCCCCAAGGCCGGCACCTCGAAGACCGTCGGCCCCGAAGGCCGACAGCTCCAAGGCCGGCACCTCCAAGGTCGGCACCTCCAAGGCCGGCACCTCCAAGACCGGTACCCCCAAGGCCGGCACCGCCAAGGCCGGCACCGCCAAGGCCGGCACCTCGGAGATCGCCGGCCCCAAAGGCCGACAGCTCCAAGACCGGCACCTCCAAGGCCGGCACTGCAAAGACCGGCATCTCCAAGGCCGGCACCTCGAAGACCGTCGGCCCCAAAGGCTGACAGCTCCAAGACCGGCACCTCCAAGGCCAGCACCTCCAAGACCGGCACTCCCAAGGCCAGCACCTCCAAGACCGTCGGTTCCAAAGGCCGACACCTCCAAGACCGGCACCTCCAAGGCCGGCACCTGGAAGACCGCCGGCCCCAAAGGCCGACAGCTCCAAAGCCGAGAGCTCCAAGGCCGAGAGCTCCAAGGCCAAAAGCTCCAGGGCCGACAGCTCCATGGCCGACAGCTCCATGGCCGACAGCTCCATGGCCGACATCTCCAAGCTGCCAAGCTCCCTCGCCGTTAATAGTGCCATGCAAGTCCTTGTACGTGAACAGTGCCATGCAAGCTCATCCAAGGGCATTAGCAGGACCACGCAAGCACTCCATACTCGACACTCTACGAGGGATAGTTGGCTTCAACTCAACATCATCCTTCTCCCCCCAATGGCTGTACCTTGGGACCCACACGACCCACGAGATGAGAAATCGCGAGCTCAATGTCACACACACTCCGCCCATCACGGTCTCGGTCTCGGCATCGGCCTCGGCGGCAGAGGCCAACAAGCATTCGCTTGCTGCAGGAATTCTACGTAGCTTTACCAAGATCACGGGTGGTCACCAAATATTATGAACCGGCAATTACTAAGGTCACGGACGGTTTCCAAAAAATTAAGAGGCGTACTTATGACATACGTTATTACTCGGCTGTTACCAGTGAAGGGTAAGAAGGACCCCCGAACAGGTATATAAAGACCCCAATCCCCAACGTGAAGGGGGGGGGGGAAGAAACTCAATCTATACTTTCTTATTAAAAAATTTCTGTTCTCCAGATCACTGACTTGAGCGTCGGAGGGTCCCCGCCGGAACCACCGGTCCGAAACTTTTCTTGCAGGTTTCTGGCTGAAGGAGGCAGTCCCTATCATTCCTCTGAAGGCCAGCAAAGCATTTCTGTCACTTGACGCTCCTCAAAAGTGATTTGGTGGCAATAGATTGGCGCGCCAGGAAGGGGGGCGATGTGCTGAAGGAAAGAGAGCTCTGTCTCCCTGACCTATAAGTCTTTGTCCCCTCTAAGATAGCCATGGTGGTGACGCGCGTGCCGAAGGTCCTCACTAATCATGCCGGGGGGCATCCGCATAGCCCTGAGCAGCAAAGGACCACTCTCTCTCTATGCTCCTCCCTCACCACCAACCTCAGCTGCTCTAATTAACCAGATGACCATCCTCAATCAACAAGTTTAAGCCTTAAAGGCAGCAGTTCATGAGTTGCAAAAGTAACGCCCGTTGGCCACTCAACAGCCCCGAGGCTCCACGGTGGCTGCCGATGTTCACACAGCAGCCGCGTTCCCCAACAGCCACGGTGGCCCAAGACTTCACAGCAGCCTCACTCTCTAGGCGGCCCCCGGCCTCTCCCCGCAGTGACCAAACGAGTGCCAGTTTCACAATTGCAAGGATAAGGCTCCCAGCCGTCTCACTCAACTCCTTTTCCCCCCAACTCTTGCTTCCACCTTGGCTGGGTAAGGTTTACATGCACGTAATATATTCACATAATTGAAGGAAGGTGGATTGCATGCACGAGGTTGTGTGCATGCGATGAAAGTTTGTGCTATGGCTGCTGCATCTTAATGATCGTCTTCCAAAGCTATGCTCATACCGACTCCTCCCACGGACATCGTCAGCTGTGGCCACCATCCCAGCCACGGTCGTCTGGCTAGATCCACGTATCTTGCATCGGCGAGCGATGACACCTCTGGCTCCCGAGCCCATGCGGAAGCGGCAGCTAATCTCTTTGATTTCAATGGCAATCTTCTCCTATATCAGAGGATGCTTGCATAGCATTAGGAAGAACCAATTGGTACACAAGTTATCAATCACTTTGAGGTTTTTATTCAGTTGAGTCTCCAGTCCAATGTTCAGAAGCTTCTTGATGTCCCAGAACATATCGACATATCTTTAGAATACCATGGAGTTAAAGTCACCAAAAGCCTTGCTAAAGCATGTCTCGAACTCATCGGAGCCCAAGAGAGTATCTAGCTCATCACCGAACTCTACTTTGAAGATTATTTCTTCGGTGGCACCACTTCTCGCCATCCCCTGTAAAGATTCCATCACCAAAAGGATCAGCAGTACAGATCTCACCGTGGGAAGGATTGATCAGCCTTCTGAATTAACTCCCTGTAAAGAAGAAGGAAAAGGAAATGATGTCCACTACATGGAGAATGATCGCTGCAATGCTATGGAGAGAAAAGAGAAGGCGAGCAAGCCTAGTTTCAAAGTGAACTCTAGCAGCTGGAGAGCCATAAAAGTGGCTGCGGTGCAGGATTTCTCCTTAATGAGCTAAAGATTCAGCAAAGCCAGCTCACCAACCAACTTAATTCCTTGGGGGGCAGACCACCAGCGGGCGAAAGCGTTCAAGCCCGCAGAAGAAAAACAAGGGTGTTGCAAGAGCTAAGTACGCTGCACTAAAGACTTTTTCTTTCATTGATGCTTAAAAATGTCATGCAGGGAGACCGACTCTGCATTAGCATTCAAGACCAACCTCGCATTGGCATCTCAAAAGACCAAAGACCGGCCTCCGCGTCGGCACAGAAGACCGGCCTCCGCACCGGCACCAAAGACCGGCTCCGCATCGGCACCAAAGACCGGCTCCGCATCGGCACTAAAGACCGGCTCCGTGTCGGCAACCAAAGACCGGCCTCCGTGTCGGCACCAAAGATCGGCCTCCGTGTCGGCAAAAAGACCGGCCTCCACGTCGGCCAAAAAAAATCGGCCTCCGCGTCGGCAAAAAAGACCTGCTCCGCACCGGCAACCAAAGTCGGCTCCACACCGGCAACCAAAGACCGGCCTCCGCGTCGGCATAGAAGACCGGCTCCTCACCGGCAACCAAAGACCAGCCTCTGCGTCGGCAACCAAAGACCGGCCTCCGCGTCGGCACAGAAGACCGGCCTCCGCACCGGCACCAAAGACCGGCTCCGCGTCGGCACCAAAGATCGGCTCCGCATCGGCACCAAAGACCGGCCTCCGCATCGGCAAAAAAGATCGGCCTCCGCGTCGGCACCAAAGACCGGCCTCCGAGTCGGCAAAAAAGACTGGCCTCCGCGTCGGCAAAAAAGACCGGCTCTGCACCGGCAACCAAAGACTGGCTCCGCATCGGCAACCAAAGACCGGCCTCCGCGTCGGCATAGAAGACCGGCTCCACATTGGCAACCAAAGACCGACCTTCGCATCGGCAACCAAAGACCGGCCTCCACGTCGGCACAGAAGACCGGCCTCCGCACCGGCACCAAAGACCGGCTCTGCGTCAGCACCAAAGATCGGCTCCGCGTCGGCACCAAGACCGGCACCAAAGACCGACCTCCGCGTCGGCACCAAAGACCGGCCTCCGCGTCGGCACCAAAGACCGGCCTCCGCGTCGGCATAGAAGACCGGCTCCACATTGGCAACCAAAGACCGACCTTCGCATCGGCAACCAAAGACCGGCCTCCACGTCGGCACAGAAGACCGGCCTCCGCACCGGCACCAAAGACCGGCTCTGCGTCAGCACCAAAGATCGGCTCCGCGTCGCACCAAAGACCGGCACCAAAAGACCGACCTCTGCGTCGGCACCAAAGACCGGCCCCGCGTCGGCACCAAAGACCGGCCTCCGCGTCGGCAAAAAAGACCGGCCTTCGCGTCGGCACAAAAGACCGGCCTCCACATCAGCACCAAAGACCAGCCTCCGCGTCGGCACCAAAGACCGGCCTCCGCGTCGGGACAAAAGACCGGCCTCCGCGTTGGGACAGAAGACCGGCCCCCGTGTCGGCACAGAAGACCGGCCTCCGCATCGGCACCAAAGACCGGCCTCTGTGTCGGCACAGAAGACCAACCTCCACATCGGAACCAAAGACCAATCTCCGCATCGGCACTCTAAGCCCAATGCCTCCTGAGGATTCCATTCCAGCCGCCCTCGGATTGCAGCACTGGTTCCCCCTCGCCTTCGATTATCATGGTTCCCTAGGAGGCAGGTCATCAACCCTGCAGAAGGAGACCAAGTTCTTTAAAGAAAAAGGCACCTGATGACTCTCAAATCACCCTCCAGGGTTAAAGGCTCCCGAGCATGGTCGGATCCCGATGACTCTCGGGTCATCCTCCGAGGTTCAAAAGGCTCTCGACGGCCTCAACTTTGCCTCAACGGCTTCGTTTCAGCCTCAACGGCCTCAACCCGGTGTCAGCGGCCAATAGCCAATCAGCTATCAAGAAGCCTAAAGATAACTCACAGCTGGGAGAAGCCAACTCTCCCCAGCTCATAATTGGTGGGCATCCGCTCCCAAGCCATTAACCCTGCAGTCGGCACCGACATCAAGCACAACGCAAAGACAAACATCTATGAAAAAGGCTCAACGGCTCCCTCTACATCAGGAGTATCATCACGGCCTCATTGGCCCTCTGCTTCCATGGCATATGGACGGGGATCCACTTCCTAACATCATGTCAAAAGTTGAAGACCCAAAGGCAGGTGGGGATCAGCCACTTGGGAGGTAACGACCCTTTAGCCTTGCTGGGGTGGGCCCGCTTCGTCCCAGGGGCGAGGGGCATCTGATGTGGCTGATCCAACGTTGTTAGAGAACCATGAAGGAAAGAAATCGACGGAGCCCCCCTTAGGCCTCCAAAGGGCCCTTCGGCCTCGGTAGCGTTTAGGGCCTCATAAAGCCATGCGCACCCAATTGCTCTGAGCCCCAAAGGCCGACACCTCCAAGACCGGCACCTCCAAGGCCGACACCTCCAAGATCGGCACCCCCAAGGCCGGCACCTCCAAGACTATCGGCCCCGAAGGCCGATAGCTCCAAGATCGGCACCCCCAAGGCCGGCACCTCGAAGACCGTCGGCCCCGAAGGCCACAGCTCCAAGACCGGCACCTCCAAGGTCGGCACCTCCAAGACCAGCACCTCCAAGGCTGGCACCTCCAAGACCGGCACCTCCAAGGCCGACGCCTCCAAGGCCGGCACCTCCAAGACCGACATCTCCAAGGCCGGCACCTCCAAGACCTGCACCCCCAAGGCCGGCACCACCAAGACCGGCACCGCCAAGGCCGGCACCTCGAAGATCGTCGGCCCCAAAGGCCGACAGCTCCAGGACCGGCACCTCCAAGGCCGGCACCTTCAAGACCGGCACCTCCAAGGCCGGCACCTCCAAGACCGTCAGCCCCGAAGGCCGACAGCTCCAAGACTGGCACCCCCAAGGCCGGCACCTCGAAGACCATCGGCCCCGAAGGCCGACAGCTCCAAGACCGGCACCTCCAAGACCGGCACCTCCAAGGCTGGCACCTCCAAGACCGGCATCTCCAAGGCCGGCACCTCCAAGACTGGCACTCCGAAGGCCGGCACCGCCAAGACCGGCACCGCCAAGGCCGGCACCTCGAGACCGCCGGCCCCAAAGGCCGACAGCTCCAAGACCGGCACCTCCAAGGCCGGCACCGCCAAGACCGGCATCTCCAAGGCCAGCACCTCAAAGACCGTCAGCCCCAAAGGCCGACAGCTCCATGACTGGCACCTCCAAGGCCGGTACCTCCAAGACCGCACCTCGAAGACCGTCGGTTCCAAAGGCCGACACCTCCATGACCGGCACCTCCAAGGCCGGCACCTCGAAGACCGCCGGCCCCAAAGGCCAATAGCTCCAAGGCCGAGAGCTCCAAGGCCAAAAGCTCCAGGGCCGACAGCTCCATGGCCGATAGCTCCATGGCCGACAGCTCCAAGGTCGACACCTCCATGGCCGACATCTCCAAGCTGCCAAGCTCCCTCGCCATTAAAAGTGCCATGCAAGTCCTTGTACATGAACAGTGCCATGCAAGCTCATCCAAGGGCATGAGCAGGGCCACGCAAGCACTCCATACTCGACACTCTACGAGGGACAGTTGGCTTCAACTCACATCATCCTTCTCCCCCCAATGGCTATACCTTGGGACCCACACGACCCACGAGATGAGAAATCGCGAGCTCAATATCACACACACTCCGCCGTCACGGTCTCGGTCTCGGCGTCGGCCTCAGCGGCAGAGGCCGACAAGCATCCGCTTGCTGCAAGGAATTCCACGTGGCTTTACCAATATCACGGGCGGTCACCAATATTATGAACCGGCAATTACTAAGGTCACGGACGGTTTCTAAAAAATTAAGAGGCATACTTATGACATACGTTATTAGTCGACTGTTACCAGTGAAGGGTAAGAGGGACTCCCGAACAGGTATATAAAGACCCCAATCCCCCAACATGAAGGTGGGGGGAAGAAACTCAATCTCTACTTTCTCATTAAAAAATTTCTATTCTCCAGATCGCTGACTTGAGCATTGGAGGGTCCCCGTCGGAACCACCGGTCCGGAACTTTTCTTGCAGGTTTCCGGCTGAAGGAGGCGGTCCCTATCATTCCTCTGAAGGCCAGCGAAGCATTTTTGTCGCTTGACGCTCCTCAAAAGTGATTTGGCGGCAACAATTTAAACATGGATGACTAATGATATGTATTATTGATAATATGAAATACTGATAGCATGAATGACTGAAGATATGTAATACTAATAACGTGAAATAAAAATGATATAAATAAGATGATATATAATTGATAATATAAATAATTTTATATCAGTAATAAATTATATTAATAAGTTACCTGAACTCTGAAAAATAAACTTTTCATGGCCGTAGATACATGGTGCCAATCGTAGCCAGTGGGATCAGCACGCCTCTAGAATATGGAGCTGATCCAGCTTTGATACAATATGCTGCTCAATAAAGCTGTTAAAAAAATGCATGTTAATAAGTAATTGACTTTAAAATATAAACATATGTTTACAATTAGTATATACTTACTGCCCATCAGCATCCAGTCGAAGTACGGTGCGGCCGTCATAGGAAAAACTCTCAGAGGTCTATGTCGATCAGCTATGAGACTCGAAGGTTGTAGATCTGAACTCTCCATCTCCAATGCTCATGAAGTGATCTGATGTGGCAGGGCTATGTCCCTGCTCGCTATGTCCATCGCTGGAAGATCTATCTCGGCCCGACATACTGAAAATACTAAAGATCCATGCAATATAAATATGAATAATAATTGAATATGTACAAATTTAGCACTTATAAAAATAAATTGAAATTGAATAAACCTCTATGTTTAATCAGTGTCATTTGTTTCGTCAAATGTTGGTTCAACATCTGATGTCGTATCGGATTGTGATTTGGTGTCATTATCATCGGAAGGAAACCAAACATTTGCATCCTCAATTTCTTGGACATCACCATTTGGATCTCTAACTGATGTTTTAGGAGCCCTTGTGTCGTCCTCCATTGTATGTATTTCCATCTTATCCTCTTGAAATACAGGGCACTCAGTTGATTGACTTGATGAACTCTTGTCTATTATGATTGCTGAATGTAGGACGATTTTAGAAACATCCCACCAATCACGCTTGTCGTTGCGCAAAGTTGGATATCAGCAGTAAAACACTTGCTGAGCTTGGGATGCAAGGATGAATGGTTCATATTTCTGCAATCTTCGCCGATGGTTGACTTCAACTAGATTGTAGTCGTTATGAACCCTTTACCCACAAGAACTGTTAGATCAAACCAATTGCAACGAAATAATATGGTTCGTTTATAGGCCAACCGAGATATTCAACTTCAACCAGCTCTACTAACTTTCCATAATAATCCTGCATATTTGCTCCAACATTTTCTTTTTTAACACACACCTTCTAGTTCTGTGTGCCTCTTGAAGACGCTAGTCATTCAATTTGAAATTTATACCTATTAACAAAGTAGCCAGTAGAGGTTGTTAAGGTCTTCAATGGCCATTGCACTAGATATTTAATGAAAATATTGTCGGTTGTGAACCATGGACCGTTACCTACAAAGTAATAAGCTATTCACAACCAATTCGAAAAATAAAAGCCATTATTGCAATTGATTGAGTGATACTACTCACATATTAAAAACTAGTAAACGAACTCCGTTTCTAACTTCTGCCAAAAGTCAATTTGACTGATGTTTGGATTCATCTGTCGTTGTTTATCACAAAACATCCTTAAGGGATGATAATAATTGCAACTTATGTTAGCAATTAAATAGTGAGGTATATTATAATTTAAAGTTATGAAGTATATACTTACTCAATGTATGGATCAACTTCTCTACAGTTCATTAGGATGTAATAATGTGCTGCATTATACTCCGCATCGCTCAAATCTCTTGACTTCTGCCCCCCAAATGAATGACCGATAGCTTTAAAAATTGATATTCTACCATCATTAGGTTCTCCTTCGTCCATACATACGTCATCATTACGACCAAGATTTCAGCTCCTTGTGTGGACGTTGTTGGCCCAGATGACAACCCAAGAGGGGGGGGGGTGAATTGGGTTCTTTAAAAATTTAGCCTCTTGAAAAATTGTTTGCTTAAGATGAATGAAAATAAATGCAATGTAATATAAAGTACAGCAATAAAACAGAGAT
>UESW01004981.1:838265-881324 GCA_900491605.1 Calamus simplicifolius | reverse complement strand
AAAGTGTTGGAGCAAATATGCAGGATTATTATGGAAAGTTAGTAGAGGTGGTTGAAGTTGAATATCCCGGTTGGCCTATGAAACGAACCGTATTGTTTCGTTGTGATTGGTTCGATCCGATAGTTCCTGTGGGCAAAAGGGTTCATAACGACTACAATTTGGTTGAAGTGAACCATCGACGAAGATTGCAGAAATATGACCCATTCATCCTTGCATCCCAAGCTCAGCAAGTCTTTTACTGCGGATATCCAAGTTTGCGCAACGACAAGCGAGATTGGTGGGCCGTTTCTAAAATCGTCCCACGTTCAACAATCGTATTAGAGGAGAGTTCATCAAGTCAATCAGCCGAGTGCCCTGCATTTCAAGAGGATGAGATGGAAATGCATGCAATTGAGGACGACACAAGGGCTCCTGAAACATCACTTAGAGATCCAAATGGTGATGTCCAAGAAATTGCGGATGCAAATGTTCGGTTTCCTTCCGATGATAATGAAACTGATTCGCAATCCGATACGGCATCGGATGTTGAACCAACATTTCACGAAACAAATGACACCGATTAAACATAGAGGTTTTTTAAAATTTAACTTTTTTTATAAGTGTTAAATTCTTACATAGTCAATCATTAATCGTAATTTAATTGTGTGAATCTTTAGTATTTTCAGTATGACGGGCAGAGGTAGATCTACCGACGATAGACGGAGTGAGCAGGGACGTAGCCCTGCGACATCAGATCACATGAGCGTCGGAGATGGAGAGTTTGGATCTCCAGCAGAGGCGCAGCCTTCGATCTCTGCAGCAGTATTACCATCTAGCCGATCGGCACAGACCTCCGAGAGTTCTTCCACCATCGGCCGCACTTTACTTCGACTTGATGCTCAGGGGATGTAAGTATATACTAATTAAAAATATTGTTTATGTTTTTAAGTCAATTACTTATAAACATGCATTTTTTTAACAGATTCATTGAGCAGCATCATGTATCCAGCCACATCAGCGCCGTATTTCAGAGGCGTGCAGATCCCAGTGGCTACGATTGGCGCCACGTATCTCCAGCCACGAGGGAGTTTTATTTTTTGAGTTTCAGGTAAACTTATTAAATACAATTTATCAGTGATATAAAATTTCTTAAACTTAATAAATTCAGAAACTAACTGTTTATTTTAATGCAGAAAAAGTTTACGTGGGATCCTGCCAGCCATGATGCCATTAGGGCAGCATGGGAGGCTCTGACGCGACGCCGATACTCCGACATGCTTCATCGTTGGAGGTCATCGGGTCAGCGTCCTGCGCACGTGCCAGAGGGTATTTGGCACGAGTGGCAGCAGGCCTGGGAGTCCGATGGCTGGCGCAGGAGGTCCGCATCAGCCAGCACGAACCGCCGATCTGAGAAGGGCGGTCCTGGCACGGGTCTCTCCCGCCATACTTCGGGCTCCATTTCGATTCAGGAGCACAGACGGCGTATGGTAAGAAAACATAAATATTTTAATTACTATTTTAGTTATTTACAAATATTTGTATTAATATCATTTTTTTATTGTTATAGTCTGAGCAGGAGGGCGGAGATCCTGGTGAGTTTCGTCTATTCAGGGCGACACACACCAGGAGGGACGGTTCCTGGGTCGATACGCGATCACGGGAGGTTGCGGTAAGAAATTAGATTTATGTAGTATCTGTTTAATTTTAAAATTTTATTTTAGAAATTTATTAACTCATTTATTGTTGATTTCATAATTTCAAGACACGAGTCGAGGAGCTTCGCTCCCAGGCATCGCAGGTCGACTCTACTGATGGGGAGACGCCCGTCGAACTCTCAGCAGAGGAGAGTCGGCGTGTGTTTTTGGAGGCTGTTGGTGCCCAGCCACGAGACCGCAGGGTCTATGGTCTGGGCACTAGAGCTTCTACGTATTTTCCCCATCAGGCCTCCAGCTCGCGAGTTCCTGGTGATCTTCCTCCCGAGCGTTTAGAGGACCTTCGCAGATCTATTGCAGAGGAGATTTCAGGAGGTCGAGCAGAATTTTGAGGATCGTATGCGAGGCCGGGATCAGGAGATTGCAGACATGCGAGATGAGATGCATTATTTGCGGGATATGGTTAGCCGCTTGTCGCAGAGTCTTCAGCCTCCATGTGATCGCCCAGATACTTGATGTATTTTTTTTTTTTTTTATGTTGTAAAAACTTTAAATTTTAATATATAAATTATTTTTGGAAATTTATTATTGTTTGGATTGAGTGAAAAATGTTTGTATCAATATTTAGATTTAGCAAAATTGTATTAACCGTTTTAATTTTTAATCTTTTATATTTTTTTAAAAATAAAATTTGCGACGCATTAGCGACTAAATTGCATCGCTAATATTTTCAAAATATTATTATTAAATATTACGACGCAATGACCTGGCATCGCAATAATTTAAAAATAAATTTTATAGCAACGCATTAGCGACTAAAATTAAGTCGCTATTTTATCTTAAAAATTTTAATAAATATTACGACGCAATGACCCTGCGTCGCAATATTTTAAAATAATTTTTATTTGCGACGCATTAGCGACTCAAATTGCATCGCTATTATACCAAAAATATTATTATTAAATATTGCGACGTAGCTGTATGTGTCGCAATATTGCGACGCATTTATTGCATCACAATATTTAATAATAATTTTTTGTTTTAAAAATTAATTTTAAATTTAGCGACGCATTTGCATGCGTCGCAGTATTGCGACGCAATGTTGCATCGCAGAGAGTCGCAATATTGCGACGTAATTGCGACAAATGGGTATTGCGACGGACATTTGAGCGGCGCCGTCATTGCGTCGCTATTGCGTCGCAATACCATGTTTAGCGACGCAATTGCGACGCATTTGGGCGTTGCAATATTTTATTTCTCTTGTAGTGTATCAACAAAGTTAAGACGTCTTACCAGTAGTTGTCCTTATCTATTAAATACCCATAACATCTTGGAACAGGTCCATCTAATCGAAAATTGTAGTAGTTAATGATAAAACCATGTGCATAAGTAAGCACTCTATTGCAAAAGTTGACAGCATAGTACAGCACAAAAAGATGGTACTTAATAACAGAAGACAGACACGTCAACAACAATATGACATAAATATAAGCATCTTAGGCAGAACATATAATTCTATAACTACTACGATACAAGCAAAAAGATGTCATGTCCAATCCATGTTGGGAAAGTCTATGCCATGCGTCGTAGATGCAGGTATGGTACAAATGGATTCTTGCGCACTGACAGCAGGAGAATAAGTCGAACCCTGAGAAATGATGCTATCACTGATTGGCCTGAATATTGGTTGCATTAATGGAATTTGTCCACCTCGAGTGGAAGCATGCGTAGCGGGAGGCACAAAAACAGAAGGGCCATCATGATGGACACCATGCATTTGAGGCATAAAGAACGTAGGCGCAGCTGCAAAACTACCGGAAGGTCCTCCCGCTGAAGGTGGTAAACGGTAGAACTCTGTCATTTGTCTTTTAAGCCACGCTTCAAGGAGTGAGCCTTCATAATGCATGAGGAACCACCTATTAATCTCAATTTTTAAACTGTCCCCCACAGCAAGAATACATTCTGGAGTAATCCCTGGGATACTCTCTAGCTTCCGCATGCATTCATCAATGGAGTAAACAGTTGGACGAGCAAGCTGCTCTCTCCTAAGTATCTCGTTGGCAATTTCCAACCTCTTCTTACCTTGTTCCACCAATTCGAGGATGGCTTCACCAGCTTCAGATGTGCACTTAAATGTACGTGCTGTAGGAGTAATGGTTGATGACCTTTTCCTCTTTCCACTACTAGATGACAATCCTGGATCTAAGGAACAGTTGTGGGTTGGGTCGAGGCACATGTGTTCAGGCTGCTTGGGGAGACATCATCAAATAAGTGATCGAAATGACTGGATGATGAGAAAGAGAGTCATAAACCTTTACGTGATGTGGGCCAGAAGTCTATGTCCTCAAGGTTCAGCCGTTCGACCTCGTTGTCCGAGGTATCATTATCGAAGACTCCCTCTGGCATAGAAGATGTATCCCCCCGTCTCCCAGTGGCAGTATTCTTTGAAAATATAATGTCAATGTCATTGTATACAGGGAAGGACTTACCCTTAATTCGAGCGTAGTCCTTGTTAACCTGTTAACAATGTTGATGAGGTAATTATTGAAGTATACCGAAATATCAGCCGAATTAACAATTGAGAACATCGGAGGCTACCACTTACCAAGATGATCTCCTCCCACATATGCTCATCACGCATGTGGGTAGTTTAAGTACAGGATCCCATCCCCAGCCTGAACGGTTAGCTAGGGTGTAATACAAATTGAAGGTCTTCTTCAGGACCTTCAAACGATTCTTCAAGTTTGTAAATGTGAAAGACATATTGGTCCTTTCATTGAACAATTTGGTAATTCTCTTCCAGGTCTCTTTTGAGAAAGTACCGTTCTGACAGTTCCGTCGTCATTCTCTTGCCTCATGAGGGTAACGAAAGTTGAGTCAAGAGAATCGGTCCAGTTAGGTGCCCTAGTTCGGACCGATCGTTCTCGGGACTGTGACGGCTCATCGTTTTTGTTCAATTGTGCCATTATATCTACAGGTAGAAAACCATTGATATTTTGTTACATACTACTCCATATTGGTTAAACTTTGTCATGTGGCACAGTGCTATAGAACGGAACTATATTCAAATGAAGAAGTTTTAGTACATGATTAATGTCGACAATACGGCAGATGGAGAACAATGTAAGCCGTATAAGCTAAAGAATTCTAACAAAATAGGAAAATGAAAATAGATACTAGAAATAACAGGTTCAAATGAATATCAGCCATCTCAAATAAGTAATCGTTAGAGAAAGAAACATTGGGATAAGGCGTGACATAACATAGCATGAAATCATTGATTTATGTAACTGCAGTTATGGATGTTGGCACGAACATAACATAGTATGAAATCATGTTATAGACTGTTAAGCATGTATAGGGCTACAACATGAAAAGGAATATGAATGTATGTGCCCTCATGGATGTCAAAATCGTATATTCGGAAAGGGTAGGTAGGTTATGTACATAGCAGAGTCTGAACTTTTGATGAACTAAATTTACAGCTACGTAATCGACTATGTAGTTATCATTGAAATAGGGTGTCGTACCTACATACAAATAGGAGGTTGACAGCAGAGCACATAACCTAATTACTCGTCATTTAAAAGAGTAACATTCATCGGTAAGATGAGAAGATAAAGTCCAAGCCCTCATTTGTAGAGATAAGACAGATGTATCACAGGCAGATTTGTACTCAAATTGAAATGGCATGCACCTTGAAGAATCAATCAAACAGTAAAGCCTTATTGAATGCAATCAGTAATAGAAATTAGACACTGCAGACTCAACCAGTGCCTAGATGATTTGCTGGGAGGAACCTCTTTTAATGGATTTCCTTCATTCTACTCTTTATCTAGGAGCCATGGTTCCAAGATGGTGACAGATAATTTTCAGAAACAGGGAAGAAGCATGGTCCCCAAGCTTGATTTCCTGAGTCTATTCACAGGTAACAACGGCCATGTTCAGTGGCCTGCAAGGATGGAACCTCCATCGAGAAGAACTCCGGCAAAAATCGATGTAAGGATCGCTTGGGTCAACTGGAATTCTTGCTGGTTGTCCGTCCCTTAGTCACACTGATTTCACCGTCTAAGGGCTCTGCCCTGTTTCCTGGAAGTTTCCCGACACCACTTCCATTTTGAGTCGTTGGCCAAGGGCCAACATTTCAACGAAGGAAGACCCGGCCATGGCGGGGATCGAGAGGTTATAGGTGAAGGAGGTTTGCCTTGGCTAGCCTAAAATCGTTGATCCTCTAGCCGTTGAAGGTTGAGTTGTTAATGAACTCTTCTTTCTCAATGATCTAGTGGTGATTAATTGGCGGGTCGGCTGATGGAAGGGTTCTCATTGGATCCATCGCAGCGTTCAAACCCTAGATGAAAAAAAAGCCATGACATCAAAGAAGGGAGAGCGTACCTGATCCGTCGCCTCCTCGACCACCTTCTCAACTAAAGTAGAAGATTATCGGACGATGAAGACGACCGAGAAAATTTGTTTCACACAAGAGGATGAAGAGCGAACCTAGAACCTCGTTAGATCCGGTTGATCCTCTTCGTCCACCAAGAAATAGGCTTGGGAGACCTATTTCGGGGCATCCGCAGAGCGATCTCCAGAGGGGAGGAGCAAGGATCGGACGTCGGCGGGCGAAGAAGAAGAAGGGAAACCCTAGTCGCGAGAGCGAAGGAGGAAGGCCGGTCCCAAAACGCTTCGATTTTGGTCACATTTTTTGCCCCTGGAATAGCTACAGTGCCGGAATACCGTATTCCAAGGGTCCGAGCGGAATAGAAAAGGGGAATCCGAGGCAATGAGGGGAATAAGCCATTGCGTGGGCCTCACCGATCGTTTAAAGGGCTGTTTGGGGGAATAAGCTGGAATAAGGCCCTATTCCAGGCCTTATTCCAGCATCCAAACGCAGCCTAAGTGTATGCAAGATCTGCTAAACCTCAATACATATAAAATGCAATTATAAAAGCTAAAATGCAAATATATCACTTTTCATATAAGTTATAAAAAATCAATGCAAAATGAAAAGAAACCTCTAATCATCATCACTTTTGATGACCATCCTCAAAATTCTAATTTATCAAGTAAAAATACTTTCTATCTGCTGCAAAAAATGAAAGATGAATTGGGATGAGCTAAAAGATCAGTAGAACTTCTACACTTACCATCATAAATATACCAATAAAAAATTTAGTATAGCCAAAATATGCATGAATAAAAGATATCATAATGTGAGTATATATATGTGTGTGTATAACCATTTGAAAAGCCAATGAAATCCACGTATCAGAATAAATATAAACCATCATGATAACCACACCCATAAATTCAAATAACTATGCCAAACAAGATAACCATACTACAGCATTTAGATAACCACAATCACATTCAAACCATAGCCATATCCAAACCATCCGCATAACCACAACCACACCCAAACCAACCATCCAGATAACCACAACACAACCAAACCATCCATGCATCCATATGCAAGATATTGCTAAACAAGTCGCTCTCACTTACTAAGCAATACATCATGAGCCCGTCTCTCTCTCTTGCCACAGAGCTCGTAAAAGCATCACAAAGTAAGTCACTCCCTTGGCATGCATGTGTTGCAAGGTTGTACTACTAGTATATACTGTCACTTCTAGCACTAGTATTACATGTCAACAACCTAAGCTAACGATACTTCTTTCACACAGCTTAGTTTATATACTAGAGTCCCGCATAAATGAACTCAGTCATGTTAAGCATTATGACTTTATTATACATGGACCTCTCTCTTGGACCTACTTCCTTTCCTGGTGCTACCAGTCTAGGCAGATAAGGGCCGCTAGAACTAGTACCATGTATCAATAGTACCCTTCATGCTTATTATATCCCTTAACTAAACCATATCATATCATATCCAAAATACCAAACCACATTATACCACCTTTAGAATACCAAGCCACACTGTACTACAACTATCATAGCTCCATCTCATATCCCTCAACCAAGACACACCATAACGCTTCCAAAATACCAAGCCATACCATATCTAAAATACCCAAAACTTTTATCTCGAATCAAAACCAAAAACCATTTATATCAAAATAACATATCATCATACACACATAATTAATAATAATTCATAATACTCAATTTAAATCATACAAAGAAAATCACAACAAAATATAATATATGCAAACATGCAAGTCATAAAAATATATTACATGATAGTAGGATGAAGAACTCTACCTTCGGCTGCTATTCCAATGTTTCCTTGAAGCAAGATAATAATCAAGAATCACCTATAATCCAATATGAGCAATTAATTAATTAACCAAATTCATAATTAAAATTACCATTTTATCCCTCTAGTCCAAATTCAAAAATGACCATTTTATCCTTCTACTTCAATGACTACTAACTCTTAACTATTTTTAACTTAGATTTAATTATTTTTTAATATTATTTATTAATATTAAAAAATAATTAAAGTTGTGATCAAACTTTAATATTATTTAATTAAAAATGACACATCTCCAAATCTCTAACTTGTGAGATATCCCCAGGATATCTCACAAAGGAGTTATAACAGCCAGTTGGGCAAGGCTTAAACTCAGCTTGCACATTTGCAACCAGTGGTGTACGCCGCCCTTAGCCAACCAAGAAGAATACCCAGTCAACTCATAGTTGAGAGAGCAACTCTCCAACTCACAATTGATGAGCATCCACCTTTAGGCCTCATGTAAAAAAAAAAAGAAGAAAAAAAAAAGGGAAGAGAGAAGAGACCAAGTCCACTCACAAATGAGAATTGAAAAAAGAATATTCTTATTTATTAAAGGTTCTTATTATAGAAGGATTACAAGTGCACTGAAGCATAAGAGATACAAAAGAAAATCTCCCACAGGTGAAGTGCACTGAAGCACAAGAGATACAAAAGAAAATCTCCCATGGGCGAAGGGCCATCTATGATCAGCAAAACGCCTTGGGGATGACTATGCTCCAAGCCCCCGAGGTCACAGCGTCAAGATTTGGGATCTGATTAAGCCACACTGTGCCTTTTAAAGAATGCTTCTCTCTCAGAGTTGGCATTTCTTCTATCTTCTCCGCTAGAGAAGAAGAAACAGATAATTCTTAGGGAACTCTTCTTCTTCTCCTTCTCCTTCGGAGGAGCCGTGTTCCCGAAGTTGCCAACTTTCATCTCCAATATGTGCAGCAGCCACGCGACGCCTTTTGAAGGATCCTTCTCTTTCAGAGTTGGCATTTTTTTTATCTTCTTCGCCAAAAAAAGAAGAAACAGAAGCCCTTAGGGGGCCTTCTTTCTCTCCTCCTTCTGAGTCACAATCAGCCGGAGTTATTGCTAGGGAGTTGATGCCACAAGATTCTGTTACTCCCATCATAGCCATGCACAGAAGCAGATAAAGTAGGAGGAAACCAGAAAGAGAAGAAGGCAAAGTCCTAAGGACTCATGTGGTCGCAGATGACACTGGTCCTCTCCCTTTTTAATCCATCGGGCGGGGAACAGAAGGCACTAATGGGATTGAGGCTCATCGATCCACATGCCCTGATTCCCGATTTAGCCGCGTGTCACCCGGTTAGTCGCCAATAGATCGAAATTCAAAGAAACTCTCCTCGACCAACGAGAGGAAGTAATGGTGTATCGCATTGGAATAATGCTCCCCCTCGACCTCAAGCTTCGTGGGATAAGAGTCCTACATTTGGGCCCAATTTTCTAGGTACAAATGAAAACAATGCTTCGCCAATAGGCTACAAAGTTCTATGATGCCCGTGCCCATCCAAAGACATGTTGACCAGAGGGCTTAGTCCCCAGGTGAGCTGAAGTCTCCAAGCCAATGGAGAGGGGCAAACTATCCCCTAACTAGTGGAGACCTTGCCAAAATTGCAGTAGGCACCTCATAGAGAAGCGTACCCCATTGAAGGGCTCAACAGGAAGCCTATTCCCTGGGTTTGGAATGTGAACAACCTTCGCATATATTACTAATGAAAAAAATGAAGTGGAGCTTCAAGTACTCTATCTCATCATCCAACTCCCTTCACAAGCTAAAGGCCTCACTCTTAGAAACCCTCAGGCAGGCCTAGAAACCCCCGAGTCGATTCCAAAAGGCTCTCGAACAGGTCTTAGTAGCCCTCGGGCAAGCTCAGAAAGCCCCGAGTAGGTCTCAACAACCCTCGAGTCACTCTCAGCAACACTCGGGCAAGCCCATAAATTCTTGAGTCGGTTTCAAAAGGCTCTCAAGTCGGTTCCAGCAGCCCTCAAATCAATCCTCGGGCAAGTCCAGAAAACCCCAAGTTGGTTCCAAAGGCTCTTGTGTCGGTCCCAGCAACTCTTGAATCAACCCTCGGGCAGGCCTAGAAACACTCAAATCAGTTCCAAAAGGCTTCCAAGTTGATCCCAATGGCCCTTGAGTCAACCCTCGGGCAGGCCCAAAAACCCTCGAGTTGATTCCAAAAGGTTCTCAAGTAGGTCTCAGCGGTCCTCAGGTAGGCCCAGAAACCCTTGAGCAGGTCTTAGCAGCCCTCGAGTCACTCTCAGCAACACTTAGGCAGGCTAAGAAACTCCCAAGTCGATTACAAAAAGGCTCTTGAGCATGTCTCAGTAGCCCTCGGTTAGGCTCAAAAACCCCTGAGCAGGTCTTAGCAGCCCTCGAGTCACCCTCAGCAACACTCGGGTAGGCCCAGAAACCCTCAAGTTGGCTCCAAAAGGCTCTCGGGGTAGGCCCAAAAACCCTCGAGTTGGTCTCAGCAGCCCTTGAGTCACCCTCAACAATACTCGGGCAGGCCTAGAAACCCTCGAGTTGGCTCCAAAAGGTTCTCGAGCAAGTTTTAGCAGCCCTCGAGCAAGCTCAGAAACCATCGAGCAGGTCTCAGCAGCCCTCAAGTTACTCTCAGCAACCCTAGGGTAGGTCCATAAACCCTCGAGTTGGTTCCAAAAGGCTCTCTAGTTGGTGCCAGCAACTCTCGAATTAACCCTCGGGCAGGCCCAAAAACCTCCTAATTAGTTCCAAAAGGCTCCCAAGTTAGTCCCAGCGGCCCTTGAGTCAATCCTCGGGTAGGCCTAGAAACCCTCGAATCGATTCCAAAAGGCTCTCGAGCAGGTCTTAGCAGTCCTCAAGCAGGCCCAGAAACCCTCGAGTAGGTCTTAGCAACCCTCGAGTCAATCTAAGCAATACTTGGGCAGGCTAAGAAACTCCCAAGTTGATTCCAAAAGGCTCTAGAGTAGGTCATATCAGCCCTCAGGTAGGCTCAGAAACCCCCGAGCAGGTCTCAGCAGCCCTCGACTCACCCTCAACAACACTCAGGTAGGCCTAGAAACCCTTGAGTTGGCTCCAAAAGGCTCTCGAGCAGGTCTCAGTAGCCCTCAAGAAAGCCTTGAAACCCTTGAGCAAGTCTCAGTAGCCCTCGAGTCATCCTCAGCAACACTCGGGCAGGCCCAAAACCCTCGAGTTGGTTCCAAAAAGCTTTCAAGCAGGTCTCAGCAGTCCTCGAGCAGGCCTAGAAACCCCCGAGCAAGTCTTAGCAGCCCTCAAGTCACTCTCAGTAATACTCGAGCAGGCTCAAAAATTCCTGAGTTAGTTCCAAAAGGCTCTTGAATCGGTCTTAGCGGTCCTCGAGTCAACCCTCGAGTAGGCCCAGAAACTCTCGAGTCGGTTCCAAAAGGCTCTTATGCAGGTCACAGTAGCACTCGGGCAAGCCCAAAAACCCTCGAGCAAGTCTTAATAGCCATCGAGTCACTCTCAACAACCCTCAGGCATGCCCATAAACCCCCAAGTCAATTCCAAAAGGCTCTTGAGCAGGTCTCAACAGCCCTCGGGCAAGCCCAAAAACCCATCGAGCAGGTCTCAATAGCCCTCAAGTCAACCCTCAGGCAGGCCCAAAAACCTTCGAGTCAACCCTCGGGCAGGCCCAGAAACCTTCGAGTTGATTTCAAAAGGCTCTTAAACAGGTCTCAGCAGCCCTCGAGCAGGCCCAAAAACCATCGAGCAGGTCTCTCAGCAGCCCTTGAGTCACTCTCAGAAACACTCGGGTAGGCCTAGAACCCCCCGAGTTGGTCTCAATGGCCCTCGAGTCAACCCTTGGGCAAGCCCAGAAACCCCCGAGCAGGTCTTAGTAGCCCTTAGGCTGGCCTAGAAACCCCCGAGCAGGTCTCAGTAGCTCTCAAGTCAACCCTCAGGCAGGCCCAGAAAACCTCCGAGTCGGTTCCAAAAGGCTCTCAAGTTGGTCCCAACGGCCCTCGAGTCAACCCTCGGGTAGGCCCAGAATCCTCGAGTTGATTCCAAAAGGCTCTCAGATCAGTCCTAGCAACCCTCGAGTTAACCCTCGGGCAGGCCCAGAAACCTTCGAGTCGGTTTCAAAAGGCTCTCGAGTCAAACCCGGTGGCCCTTGAGTCAACCCTCGAGCAGGCCCAGAAACCCCCGAGTCAGTTCTAGTGGCCCTCGAGTCAACCCTCAAGAAGGCCCAGAAACCCTTGAGTAGGTTCCAAAAGGCTCTCGAGTCAGTCTTAGCGGCCCTTGAGTCAACCCTTGAGGAGGCCCAGAAACCCTCGAGCAAGTCTTAGTAGCTCTCGGGCAAAACCAGAAACCCTCGAGTAGTCTTAGCAGCCCTCGAGCAGGCCCATAAACCCTAGAGCAGCTATCAGCAGCCCTCGAGTCACTCTCAGCAATACTTGGACAGGCCTAGAAACCCCTGAGTCTATTCCAAAAGTCTCTCGAGTTGGTCTTAGCGGCCCTCGAGTCAGCCCTCAAGCAGGCCTAGAAATCCCCGAGCAGGCCTTAGCGGCTTTAGATCAGCCTTAGCGGCTTTAACCCTACCTCAGTGGCCTCAAATCAGCCCCAGCAGCCTCAAATCAGCCTCAACGGCCAACCAGCCTCCTTGGTAGGACTCTGACCCACTCAGCCACCCGAGCTGTGCTCCAACCCTACCTCAGTGGCCTCAGATCAGCCTTAGCGACCTTAACTCTGCCTCAGCGGCCTCAAATCGGCCTCAATGGCCAACCAATCTCTCGAGTAGGACTTCGCCCCACTCGACCACTCGAGATGTGTTCTAACTTTGCCTCAGAAGCCTTAGATCAGCCTTAGCAGCCTTAACTCCACCTCAGCAGCCTTAACCCTGCCTCAGCGGCCTCAGATCAACCCCGATGGCATCAAATCGGTCTCAACGATCAACCGGCCTCCTGGATAGGACTCCGACCCACTCGACCACCTAGGCTATGCTTCAACCCTGCCTCAGCGGCCTTAACCCTGTCTCAGCAGCCTCAGATCAACCTCAATGGCCTTAACTCTGCCTTAGCGGCCTTAGATCAGCCCTAGCAGCCTCAAATCGGCCTTAATGACCAATCAGCCTTTCGGGTAGGACTCCGACCAACCCAGCCACCTGGCTATGCTCCAACTCTGATTCACTTGGCTACCCAAATGGCCATTCACTCTTAAGTGGCCATGAAGACCTAACCAGCTCATAGACATAGGATATCAACTCTCGCAATTGATGGGCACCCATTCCCATATCTGCATTAGGAGAAGGCTATCGGTTGCTCCCAGTCATCCAAAAATACAGTAATGAGTCTGTACAAGGACATACCAAAGTTAGCAATGCCGAAAGCAATGTAAGAAGAAAAGAATTCCCCCACAAAGAAAGTGCAAATATAAAGAGTTCTACACTTCTTTCGCTTGGTAGATACAAAGCACGTGATCGCACAAGCTCAGGAGTGTGGGAGAAATCTGATGGGGTCAATAAACCCCATAGGAAGAGGTAATAATACCTGAGCTGGCCTCTCCTCTCTAATCGGCCATCAGGGCCGGCCTCTAGAGTCGGCCTTCTCTACTCAGCCTCCGGACTCGGCCACGACCTCTTTCAGTCAGCCTCAGCTTTCAGAGTCAGCCTTCTCTATGTAGCCTCGACCTCTTCCAGTCAGACTCGACCCCTTCCAGTCAGCCTCAGCTTTTGAAGTTGACCTTATCTACTTGGCCTCCGAAATCAGCCATGACCTCTT
This sequence comes from Calamus simplicifolius, assembly GCA_900491605.1. NCBI lineage: Eukaryota > Viridiplantae > Streptophyta > Magnoliopsida > Arecales > Arecaceae > Calamus > Calamus simplicifolius. Next base: position 867,719 of record UESW01004981.1, on the reverse strand, counting down.
CCAGTCGGCCTCAGCTTCCGAAGTCGACCTACTTTCCTCGGCCTCTAGACTCAGCCACGACCTCTTCCAATCGGCCTTAGCTTTCAGAGTTGGCCTTCTCTACTCGGCCTTGACCTCTTCCAATCGGCCTCAGCTTCGGAGTCGGCCTTCGGGCTTGGCCACGACCTCTTCCAATTGGCCTCAGCTTTTAGAGTCGGCCTTCTCTACTCGGCCACGGCCTCTTCTAGTCGGCCTCAGCTTCTCTACTCGGCCTCCGGACTTGGCCTCGACCTCTTCTAGCCGACCTCAGCTTTCGGTGTCGGCCTTCTCTACTTGGCCTTCGAACTTGGCCATGACCTCTTCTAGTCGGCCTCAGCTTACAGAGTCGGCCTTCTTTGCTCAGCCTTCGGACTCGGCCTCGACCTCTTCTAGTCAACCTTAGGGTTGCGCACTCAGCCACCCGAGTAGGACCCCAGTGGTCTCCCAGGTAGGAACTCATTTTGGGGGCCACGTGCTTGGCCCCTCTTTTCACCACTACCTGCATGTCTCCACACATCCAAAGCAGGACGTGCAAGGAATGGGACATGTTTGGTGAACGACCATAACGGCCACCCATGCCTCACCACCCATAGTAGTCTGCGGCAGTCATCCAAATCAAGCAGCACCCATCAACTCTACTGCGGCCTTCCATACCTAATGGGATCTAGTCCATCAACTAGCTACAACCATCCACACTATATGGGACACGGCCTACCAACTCTGACATGCTGCAAGGAGGCAAGCCCCACTGTTGCTCTCCTCACCGCGCATGCTCTGACAATCAAATTCTGCTGCAATATAATAGATTAAGTCGATATCATCCTAATATAGCTAGTCATTTTCTTAAAGATTCATGATTGCCATATAATATTAAATAGAATTACAAGCAAACAATAGATTAAATAGAATGATAAAATTTGTATCCATACTAGGATAAATTTAGATATGAAAATGGATCTTGATGCATATTCTTGAATCCATTTTGACCACTAATTGGGCAAGTCCCTCGTAGAAGACTTTCTTGGTCTCTGGATAAATTTGGAGTCCTCCCATTTAGCCCATGTTGCCAAAGACATTGAGAAAGCAGCAATGTGGTCCACATCTTTAAGCATCCTATTTCTCTATCGAATATGATCCCTACAGTGCCATAAAGTCCTATAGTCAAAAATCACTAGAGTAAATTTGAAAGCAATGGAATATATGGAATTATAATAGTGAGATCTCATTGTCTATTGAGATTTGTGTGATCTCATCATTGGAATGAGTTGAAGATGAGAAATCCATGCCACGCCACACCCTAGCGTCCAGTCTCTTTACAGGCTAAAAAATTTTCATAAAATGGGTAAGTGGGACCCCGACAAGGTAAGCCAAAATAAGCCAATCATGCTCACACAGAGTATCTCTTTAAGACTCTCAGAGCTTTTTCTCAAGCTCACAGTTGTTGTCCAGAGCACTGACTTAAGTGTCGAAGAGTTCCTGCCAGAATTTTTGGTTCCCGAGATGTTTTGCAAACTCTCGATCGAGCGAAGGCCACCAGAAGATCTTTAGCACATCGGAGAAGGCGACCGAATGCTCGCAAACAATCGAGGAAGGTGATCTGACGTCAACAAGGCCCATTTCTTCCTCAGCTTAGCCGACCAAGAGAGAGCAGGGGCTTACCATTCTCTGATGATCGAGGATGTTAGAGAGCTGGGGAACGGAGGAGAAGGCAGCAGACGGAGGCTGCTCTGGCGATGGTGGAAGAAATAAGGGAACTATCGCCGAGGAAGAAGCTTTAGCGGGGGTGGCAGAGAATGGAGAAATCGATGGAGAGAAAGGAGGCAGCAGAGGTGCTCGACGGTGCTTGGCAAGAGAGGCGGGTGGGAGGACCCCGAGAGACAGCGATAGCGATGGCAGCAGAGAAACAGAGAAGAAGAGAGGGAGAGCAGGGGAGGTAGGAGGTCACGGTGGTCGAGGCAGTGGCCCTGGCAATTCCGACAAATGGGAGGGAAGCAGCGATGGCGAGGGACGAGAGAAGAGAGAGAGAGAGAGAGCAGGAGTGGTGGTGGTGGTGATACAGTGAGCTAAGGTATCCACGAAGAGGGAAATAGGCCGGCGTCTCTTCTTCGCAGAGGAAGAAACAGCGAGAGAAGGAGGTTGAGCAGCAGGGCGGCGGTGCAGGTGGATGGAGGCCGATGGTCGGCAACGATGGCGTCGAATGTGGATGAGAAGACGAGACGAGGAGGAAGAGGAGGAGGGTGAAAATGGTGGTGGGAGAGAAAAAGAACGGGAAAAGAAAAAAGAAAGGGCTGGAAGTTTCTGAAATGGGATTTTTTTTAATGTAGATATTTTGTTTATAAAACATGTATCATAATTTAATTTTGAAGTTCTTGTAGTCTTAAATTTTGGGAGAGGTAATCCTCAGTGAAGCTCGTTAACACCAAAAGAGCAGCTTATACATGTCATGGACCTGTGCAACGTAACATGTTGTCTTCCTTTCTACCACATTTTGACATGTGCCAGTGGCTGCATTTGGACAGTGCATAAAGACGGCCGTTCTGTTTTCTAAAGTGATCCGATGAACAAGAGGAATTTACCTTAGCGACTGCTGCAGAATTAGTTCTCTGTTTGTTTATATACGCGCATGCATGTCGAACAGGGGAAGGATGCCTGCAGCTAGCATGCTATTTTTAGAATCATGTTTGTTTTGGTTTCTTGGCCTAGAACTTCGTCGTTGTCTTCTTTGGGTTCCGCTTGCATGTCCACTGACGGGTGCTTCATAAAAATCTACCCTTTCCGACCAAGCATCATCGGTGCTGAAACATACCAAAATTTCCTTTCATTTGCGTACCACGATGCATGGCCATATATTGTCATCAAAGATTCTTTTTTATGCATTTGACTATATATTATAACACAGAAGCTAATTAGCATGAAATGTTATTATATTCACAAATGGAATGTCAGAATTAATATCTCAGCTATCTGTAATACCGTTTCTTATATTGATGGTCTGTCTGTTGTAGGTGGAGAAGGCAAGATTCCATTACGAGGATCTCTCGTTATCATCTGCTTGCGAATTGGTGTTAGATATTTGAAATGCTGGTAATTCATAAATGGATGAACATGCTCCATGGTCTGGTTTAAGCAAGGGAGTGCTAAATGGCTGCAAAGGTAATCTCTGAAATTGACTACATCGTAGTCTGGTTCTTTGTTCAATCGTTTTTGAGCCTTTTCTACTTCTTTCTTTACCATGATGTTAATCTTGTACACAAATTTTGGAGCACTTAGAAAATTAAATTTAGACCTGACACTAGTTAGTCACTTTAATATCAAATTCTGAGCCATGTATATAGAAGTGATGCAAGCCACTGGAATATGATTAAATTGGTTTGTCGCACTCAAAGCAAGTTCATGATTGACTGGCTTTTTACTAAGCACAAACCATGGAATGTCTTGCAAAGTCATGGACAAATTTAATCATCATTACCTTGATAGCTTCAACTTTAGTGCTAAAATCACAGTATAGACCACCATCTTTATGGCTTTGCCTGTCAAGAGAATTTTTAGTTCATTCAACATCCTTTTGTGGTTACCATGCATATGATATCTAACTATTTGGTCATGGCATTCTAGAATTTAAGCTGAACTTTTCGTTCACTACATGTATTGTGCCTTGATATCAACTCAAAATAGTTGAGAAAAAACGTGATGGCAATACCTATAGCGTAGCATATACATTATGATAGTTTCCACCTACCATTTTAATAAGTGATGGTAACTACAGTGGTTAGTTGTGAATGGCTCCATTTTATGTGCACTAATAGATATTGTTGCCGCTGAAATCTGTCTTCCGACTCCGGCGTGATCGGGCTGCAGCGTGGGCTCCCTCCTAGGCGGACCTGCAAGACAGTCCTCACGCAAGAGGCGTTGGGAGTGGCCCTCCGCGGAAGACCCTCCGATGCTCAAGTCAGTGGAGAAGAATTCGGCGATAACCAGATAACGGGGAGGTGGATCTCTCCGGGAGACCTCTCCGGGGATGGCCAATCGAGAGCTCTTAGAGGGCCAGAGCACCAACGAGCCGCCAGAGAGGGCAGTGAGAGTGCCAGAAAAAGATGCGTGCATGTGCGCAAGGAGATATGCGTACCTGGGGGAATCTGGGAGTGTCCAATTTATAGACTGTCACCTGGACCTTGAGCGTCTTCTGGAAGGTTCAGAGGTTGTTGGGATACGGAGGTGGATAGAATCAGGCCGCTGTGGGGCCGTGGAATCCGCATCTCATTTGTTAGGGGATTGACGGCTGGGAGAGCACCTTGATGTCTCGAGATCTGGTAGAGTAGGCCTGGGGCAGTTACGATAGGTTCTAGGCCATGTTTCGACATGATTCCTTGTCTAGGATGCCGTTATGGTGAACCTGGGCTCTCCTGCATCAGGTTCCGCGGAGGTGGGTATTGGATTGTGGATTATTTGACGTAGCTGGGCCATGGTGACTCAGGGGAAACGAGCTACGGAAACCCGGAAGGGGCCGAGCCACGAAAGCCCGGAAGGGCTGAGCTAGGGAAGCCCGGAAGGGCCGGGCTATGTAAGCCCGGAAGGGGCCAAGCCACGGAAGCCCGGAAGGGCCGAGCTACGGAAGCCCGGAAGGGCCGAGCTACGGAAGCCCGGAAGGGGCCGAGCCACGGAAGCCCGGAAGGGCCGAGCCACGGAAGCCCGGAGGGGCCGAGCCACGGAAGCCCGAAGGGGCCGAGCCACGGAAGCCCGGAAGGGCCGAGCCACGGAAGCCCGGAAGGGCCGAGCTACGGAAGCCCGGAAAGGCGGAGGGAGGAGGTCGACCTTAGCCGCCTTGCATGGATATTAATGCAATATCGATTTTACCCCCCAACACATGCCCTCCACTCCCTAGTTCGAAGCGTAGGTTCGGGCATAGGGAGTACAAGTCCAAATGGCGCGTTCCGGATGGGACGTCTTGGTCTAGACAGCTCGTGCAATGATGCCCTAATTAATGTGACAGGGTCATACTGCCTTCGGGGCTAAGGCTTCTCCGAGAGTGACGGTTGGGATTACGCCACATCATAAATTCCGATCGATCGAGCGTTTCTCGAGGCGATTCCGGACACCTCGGGCGAGGCGCCCTATCTCCTCAAGGTGGCTCCCTTAGCGGGGAAGCAAAGCGACAGCCGCACTATATATACATGCATGTTCGCATCATCCTCTCGTCTTGTTTTTCGAAGAGTTTGGCCTCTCATCCTTCTCTACGCTCATTGTTTCGCCTGGTGTTCTTCTCAATCGGGATGGCGATGAGCCCCGACGATGTTGTTTCGGAGATTGCAGCTGAGGATTCGGGGAGGATCCACCAATGGTACGGCATGCCCTCAGATGTCGTTCTGCGGGTGCCGGAGCCCGAGGATAGGGTCTCGCGAGATTTGGAGTCCGGGGTCTTCATTTATGAGGATAGTTTGAAGGCAGGCTTTCGCTTCCCTCTCCATCCATTGGTGAAGGAGATAATGACCCACTACAACATCTGCCCGGCGATGGTGGCTCCAAACAGTTGGCGGAGCATCATCGGATTCATCTCAATGTGCCACCAGATTCAAATCATCGCCACTCTCCCCCTTTTTTGCGTCTGCTACCATTTGATTCCTGGGAGAAAATCGGAGTGGCCCTACATCGGACCCCGGAGATCTTTCAACGTCATTGTGGATAAGCCATCCTTCATCAAGGGGTGGAAGAGTCGGTTCGTTATCGCAGAGGGGAATATCGGTTCCGGCTTCCCTCGAAAATGGGGGAATTTTGCTAGGGATGCGGAGACGCATCCAGTTTTATCAGCACAGGAGGAAAGGGATTTGGATGTCCTTCGCAATGGCTGAGTGTTTTCGGCTAACGACCTGCTATCGGAGGGGGCCCTCTTCGCAGCAGGGCTCAGCCCCATGGACCCGCAAGGTGAATCTCCTCTTTAAATTTTTCGCTGTGCATTTTCTCGATGAATGTGCTTGGATCTGATCGTGTATGTTTTGTTCCTTCAGCCAAGAGGTCGGCTTTGACGAGCCTCTCCAAGAGGAAGAGAGGAAAGTGCCCCGGGGAGAGTAGTGGCGCGGATAGTGGCAGGCCCGAGAAAAGGGCTCACATCTCCGCAAGAAACCCACCGGGTGCCGGAGCAGTCACGGCAAAAGCGCTGGGGGTAAAGGAGGATCCGGGGAGAACGGTCACGGCCCCCGGCCCTCTCGTGTTAGAGATATCGGATAGCTCGGACGAGGCTCCGTTGGCTCGTCCGACCGCATCCCCCTTGAAAGAGGAACCAGCGGCGGATTTGGGAGAGGCGGTTGTTGCTGAGGAGCCTGCTTTCCCCGTGGGATCGCCATCGGCTCCAGTAGGAGAGGGAGATGGGACGGCTGCGGCCGAGGAGGTTCAGGGAGAGCCCCTCTTGGTCTCTCTGCAGGGGAGTCCGATAGTAGCGAGGTCGGACCGCCCTCGATGGATCAAGAAGCAGGTCAGACCGAGGCTTCGGGGGAGCTTGCGGAGGAGATGCAGGTGGCGGTAACCGGGAAGGATGCGTCGGAGGAGGGGACGCAGCAAGGTGGGAGTCCCGCATTGGGAGCTCCCTCGAAAAAGATTTTGGGGAGGCTGGCGCTTGGGCTAGCCGAATTATCCGAAGAAGTCCAAGCCAGGGCCTTGATAGAGGAGGCTGGGAAGTTGGGGACCTCTCAGACGGAGGTCACCCAGGTCGGTCCCTTAGGCGGGGATGGTCAGCCCAGTAGTTCGAGCGCTGGTGTTGAGGAGGCGTTTTCCGCCTTAATGAGGTCGGCCTTGTATCCAGGTGCAGATCCTTTGGCGGACAAGTTCGCAGACTTGGAGCTGGTCGATGCCGCGTTCGGTCAGCAAGGCATGGCCGAGAGTATCCATCTCCTTCCCGACATCGATAATACGACCCTGATGAGGATGACTCGGGCCTATGCCTCGCGGGTAAGTTATTTCTTTCGTGCGGTAGATGTTCCCTGAGTGACCCGATCATGGGTTTTTATTCATCTTTTGTCTCGCAGAGCATTTTGCTTTCTCGGGCGATGTGCTGGCGTCTGAGTTTGGCGACGGGGGCCAGCATTCAGGCCAGGAGGGATAATGCCGAGCTTCAATCATGACTGAAGGTGTCTGAGAAGTTCGAAGAGCTTATGGATATGACTGATAGGAGCTTGAAGGGAATAAGGGCGGCACATCAGGTCGCCCTGGCCGAGGTGTCCAAGCAAAAGCACAGGGTGGAGGAGTTGCAGGAACTCCTGGCGAAGAATGACAATGCGTGCTTGGAGCTGGCCAGAATCGAGTCGAAACATTCTGCGAAGGTGAAGGCGATGCGGAGAGAACATAGCGAGAGTATGGGTCGGTTGGGGAAGGAAGCTGCCGACGAGAGGAAGCGTTTGACTAGGATGCTTGGCAAGGTGGAGGAGCGACTGAAGCGCCGTGACAGCGAAATTGCCCATTTGAGGGAGGGCGCTAAATGGCAACAAGGGGTGATAGCTTGGGTGAACAACGAGCTATCCCAAGCCCGGGAGGATGCTGAAGCCAAACAGTCGAGGATCAACAATCTACAGGAGAGAGTCGAGCTGGTCGGGGCCGACAGAACAAGGGCCAGGAGTAAGGCTGAGGAGTCGGCCAAGAGGTTGGCCAGACGGGAGGAGGTATGACCTCATTCCCCCCCCCCCCCCCCCTTTTTAGCTTTTTCTACTGGTTTCTTGTGATGCCGACTTACTCTGGCTTTTTCAGATGGCAAGTTGGAGTTGGAGGTTCGGGCTCTTCAAGGCGAGCTTGTGTCTAGCCGCAACAAGAGCTCAGAATTCGAGACGCGGGCCGGCGAGTTCGAGGAGCAAAATATCATTCTGCGGGCCCAAGTCGCAGAGGCTGAGAAACAGGCTACTGAGGCCAACATGCAGCTCGCCATACTCAAGGGGAGGCAGGATGCTATCAGTGTTGGCGCCTTCCAACTTGGGCAGCAGGAATGCAAAGAGAAGATATCCAGCGAGCATCCGGAATGAGATCTCTCTTTTCTGGATGCTGAAACTCCTGATGAGGGTGAGTCCGAGGGGGAAGAAGAGGACGAATATGTCGACGTCTCAGACACTGACCCTGGTGTTGTCTCGGGTTCCGGCGAAGCCGTAATTTCTGAGGGGCGGTCTCAAACTGCCGTTGAAGGGGCGAAGGTGTTGGAGAGGGGCGAGCCTAGTCACACTTCCGTGGATGTAACCGAGAGCTCCTCCAAAACCGATGTGGTTCCCGGTTCGTAGAGGCCATTCTCGTATTTTATCTTTTAGAAGTCTATCTGTCGTTTCTTAGTAAAAGAGTTTCCCGTTTCCATCTAAGCACCTTTCTTGCGTGGCTTCGTTGTCGTCTAGTCTCGCCTCAGTCGTGAGCGACTTATGGCTCGCTGATACTCATAGATCATCCTTGTTCCGGGATTGAAGGAATGCATCGGTTTGGCCCAAAGCATGGCGGCAGCCTTGACCAGCGAATTGGGAAGTGGTCTGGTCCGGTTGGTGTGGACCGACTAATAGAATAGATCTGTTAAGGCCGATAGGCGATATGGGTCGACCGGGGCCGACGAGCAAAAAATAGGTCGGCTGGAGCCGACGAATAAGATAGATCGGCTGGGGCCGACGGGCAAAATAGGTCGGCTGGGACAGACGAGCGAAATGGGTCGGCTGGGGCCGACAAACAAGATAGGTCGGCTGGGGCCGACGAACAAGATAGATCGGCTGGGGCCGACGGGTAAAATAGGTCGGCTGGGCCGACGAGCGAAATGGGTCGGCTGGGGCCGTCAAACAAGATAAGTCGGTTGGGGCCGATGAATAAGATAGATCGGCTGGGGCCGACGGGTAAAATAGGTCGGCTGGGAACGACGAGCGAAATGGGTCGGCTGGGGCCGTCAAACAAGATAGGTCGGCTGGGGCCGATGAACAAGATAGATCGGCTGGGGCCGACGGGTAAAATAGGTCGGCTGGGGCCGACGGGCAAAAATAGGTCGACTGGTGCTGACGAGGAAGATAGGCCTTCGTGCTTTCTGCCCTTCTGCCAACGCCCTGCTGTTCTGCAGGTGAATCGGTTTTTATTTCACCGAAACCGATGATACGGCGCTCTGGGGAATATAAAGCTGCTCTGAGGCTTTCCGGAAGATGCTCTTTTCCCATGCAGGTCGTCTCATCGTGTTGCGTACGCAGCCGCTTACCATTGGAGGATGTTATTTTCGAAGGACGATATTCTGAGCCTGCCAATTTTCGAAGTGCTGGTGGGCGATCTCCTGCATTTAATGACCGTGAATCAGGATCAGGAGGAGATCTCCGTATACGTCATGACTCAGGTGGTGGGCTTGGCGCGTAGTAGGGCGCCGCGTCTATCCTGAGGAGCCACGTGGTGGCATGGGCCAGATTTTTGAATCTCGGGACTTTTAGCTTGGGTAGCTTTTCCCGGCTCTTTCCGGCCTATAAAAAAGGGGAGAAAGGGGTCATGTTTGGTTATCCCCAAAGTTCCTTTCCCGTTAAAGCTTCCACCATGCTTATTTCTCTGCTATTGCGGGTGGGAGGACCGAGCCTTCCTCTCATAGGCTCCTTGCCACCGGATAGCTAGGGCGACGGGGGAGCTGCTGAAGAGTGGCTCGCCCTTAGGGGACGAGTCCCGGAGATCACATGGAGAGCGCACATAGGGGGCACAGAGATCACACGGGGAGCGCACATATACTCTTCCCGTGTGACCTTTGTGGCCTGTTACGGGGGGCTTACGGTAGGAAGTGTATCGACACCCCCGTAGCATGCACAGATTCTCCCTCTTTCGCTGGCCTAGATTCCCATCCCTTCTCTGAGGGAAATCCTTGCCACGGGGCAGAGAATATGGGAGCAACCGGGGTCTGATGGTCCCCGAGCCTCTCGGTTGGGCGGCGGCCTGCGATCCAGCACCCCTTCTAGGGGAGTGGGCTGGTTTGTCCGAATCCTCAGAATCAGCATCCCCGGGCCGTGCCACCTTCTGAATCTCTTCATTCGGCGGGAGCCATGGAGGGTCAGCTTTATCGACCATCCAGGCGGGCTGACCGTTTCGCGGTTTGCCTGATTTGTCGATCCGGATGTCGGAGCATCACAGTTGCCTAGGTCTGCTTTGGAGCAGTTGCCCGAGTTTTGTACTCGTCTTTATTTTATGCATGTCAATGTTCTTGTAACGCCTCTGAGGCATTTGTAACCAATCTTGATGGGCAATAAAGAGAGTTATGTTTCGTTTTTCAATCTCTATCTTTTTTGTGCCGAATTTGTTGTCATTGTTGTTTGTGGGGTACAAAGGCGTCCCGCTTATCATTAGATGAGGATCTCATGCCATCTGAACTAACTGAGGTTCGCAAGCGACGGTTTAGGGATCATTCGGCGAAATACGCTCCTTACTTCGGTTTGAAGCTTGGAATTTTTGCGTCTCGCTCTGATAGGAGCTCGAATGTTCGTGGGTCGGCCTTGCCGAAGCTTAGGGAATCTGTGATTTTTCCCGTAGTGGTTCAGGAAACTTGTTGCCCGATCCAACCGAGGTTCGGAGATTTTGACTTGGCTTTGCCAAGGTTCGAAGAATGTTTTACTTGGCCCTGTCGAGGTTCGGAGAAACTGTTGCTCGGCCCTACCGAGGTTCGGAGAAATTATCGCTCGGCCCAGCCGAGATTCGGAGAACTTTTAGCTCAGCCCAGCCGAGGTTCGGAGAATATTTTACTTGGCCCTGCCAAGGTTCCGAGAATCTATTGTTCGGCCGAGCCGAGGTTCGAAGAATATTTACTTGGCCCTGCCAAGGTTCGGAGAATTTGTTGCTCGGCCCAACCGAGGTTCGGAGAATATTTTACTTGGCCCTGCCAAGGTTCGGAGAATTTGTTGCTCGGCCCAGCCGAGGTTCGGAGAATATTTTACTTGGCCCTGCCAAGGTTCGGAGAAACTGTTGCTCGGCCTTGCCGAGGTTCGGAGAAATTATCGCTCGGCCCAGCCGAGATTCGGAGAACTTGTAGCTCGGCCCAGCCGAGGTTTGGAGAATATTTTACTTGGCCCTACCAAGGTTCGGAGAATTTTTAGCTCGGCCTAGCCGAGGTTCGGAGGTATTGGCTCAAGGGAGCGATTCAGTTGTCATTGTGGGCCATGGCGCTATGTTTATGCGGCGCTTGGCGATGGGCGCCAGGTCGGTACGAGCTAGTATATTGTCACGCTTTTTGCTTAGTGACGCTACTCTTCCCGAGGGGGCAGGTTATTGGCCGGATGCCGGACTTCTTCCTCTGTTCTTCCCGAAAAGGGAGCTTGGGGAAATGTCGCATGCATTTATTACTGGGGGCGGCAGATCGAAAGGTAGTCTGTTCGGGGGAATTCCCGATCAGTCAGTCCACACTTACCGATCTTACTCGGGATGGGGTGTGGTACCTCGGATTTTGCAGCCTTTCAAATGACGACACGTGGAAAGCTCTTACGGGTCGGCGGCTACGGCGTGACCGACTGAGATACCTGTCCAGTGAGTATAAGTATGACCGAGGGGTATCGGTCTCAGCCATCCCTCGGTTTAAGTTCTGAAACAATGGCCTTTCTAGGACGATCATCTAGTGAGTTGCGCACCTCACTCAATGGCCTACTTCAATCGGAGGGGAGGCGTACCTCCGTTACCATCGACGGATTGGGCCTGGCGTCGGCCCTCGCGAGTAACCAGCAGCTTGTGAGGGTCGCAGAGGAATATATGGACGTCACGACCAAGAAGGCGGAGGCCCTGCGCCGTGTGATAGACCGGCAGAGGGAGGAGGTCGAATCGCTACGCCAGCAGGTTGCTAATCTCACCGAGTGCTTGGAGGGCCTGCTGGCGTCCGGAAACGACTCCGACCCTTGACTTAGGGCCTCGACTATTTTCATTTTGTGCTTCCGCTTTTCTTGCCTCTCTTTTCATGTGTTCCCCTCCTCTTGGATTAATACAAAGAGGCTATGTTCAGATAATATCTCTTTTTCGAGAGCCTTCTTTTAAACATGTCATTCGCATAATAGTTAGGGAGTCGGCGTGGTTCCACTGGTTCACGCGTCGAAGTAGATGCTTTGACCGATGGGTTATAGGGGCGTTACCCGAAGATTTTAGTAGCAGAGGGGGCATTCCTTGGCTCTGCTCGGGGCTTTTGGCCGATTACGCGGGGCTTAAGGGGCCCTTCCTTTTGTGTGCCAACGGTTTTTTGCTCAGCGTGCTTCATTTTAAAACGGCGGGATTTTTGGGGGCTATTTGGAAGTCCCTTGGTCTTGATCGGGGCCTACGTACCTCGGCTTTCAGCCGGCGTTTTGACCCGAAGAAATTTTTACTCAGCCTTGCTGAGGTTCAGAGAATTTGTTGCTCGGCCCAGCCGAGGTTCGGAGAATATTTTACTTGGCCCTGCCAAGGTTCGGAGAATTTGTTGCTCGGTCCAGCCGAGGTTCGGAGAATATTTTACTTGGCCCTGCCAAGGTTCGGAGAATTTGTTGCTCGGCCCAGCCGAGGTTCGGAGAATATTTTACTTGGCCCTGCTAAGGTTCGGAGAATTTGTTGCTCGACCCAGCCGAGGTTCGGAGAATATTTTACTTGGCCCTGCCAAGGTTCGGAGAATTTGTTGCTCGGCCCAGCCGAGGTTCGGAGAATATTTTACTTGGCCCTGCCAAGGTTCGGAGAATTTGTTGCTCGGCCCAGCCGAGGTTCGGAGAATATTTTACTTGGCCCTGCTAAGGTTCGGAGAATTTGTTGCTCGGCCCAGCCGAGGTTCGGAGAATATTTTACTTGGCCCTGCCAAGGTTCGGAGAATTCCTGTCTAGACAAGGAACTCGGTCGTGCCGAGGATTGGTAAGCAGCATCTGTTTCTTTTTGCAAATTTTGGTGATGTAGTGCATAATGATTTGCATTGAGGAAAATGTGCCGACAGGAAAATATAGTGAGGCATATGGAAATAAATTTGGAGAGGACGTACCCTATTGATAATATTTTCGAAGATTATCCGAATTCCACGTCCGGGGAATGGATTTCCCATCCATATCTTGTAGCTTGTAGGTCCCTGGTCCGATGATCTCCGCTACTTGGTACGGGCCCTCCTAGTTTGGCGCCAGCTTTCCTTGTTCCAGCGGTTTGGAAACAGAGGCCTTTCGGAGGACAAGGTCGCCGGGTAGGAAGGTCTTCCCTTTGACTCTGGAAGCGTGGTAATGGGCCACCCTTTGTTGATAGGCAGCCGTTCTGATCCGGGCCTTCTCTCTGATTTTCTCTATCAGGTCGAGGTTGGTGCGGAGTTGTTCGTTGCTAGCTTCCTCTGAGTAGCTTTCCACCCGCAATGATGGGAGGCCGACTTCCACAGGGATAACGTCCTCTGTACCGAAAGCCATTTGGAATGGGGTTTCGCCTATCGGGATTCTCAGGGTTGTGCGATAGGCCCATAAGACATGATGTAGCTCATCCGCCCACCTGCCTTAGGCTCTGGAGAGGCGAGCTTTAATTCCCTGGAGAAGGGTTCTATTGGTCACTTCGGCCGCTCCATTGGCTTGTGGGTGCCTGACCGAAGTAAGGTGGTGACAGATTTCGTGCTCCTCGCAGAACTGGCAAAATTTGGAGTTGTCAAACTGCTTGCCGTTATCAGTGATTATGGTGTGCGGGAGGCCAAATCGGCAGATGATGGACCTCCAAACAAAATCTCTGGCCCGTGCTTCAGTAATTTGTGCAACTGCTTCCGCTTCGATCCATTTGGTGAAGTAGTCGATGGCGACAAATAAGAATTTTTGTTGTCCTATGGCAAGCGGGAACGGGCCGAGGATGTTCATCCCCCATTTGGCAAAGGGCCAAGCAGAGGATATAGAAACTAGCTCGGCGGAAGGGAGCCTTTGAATGCTTGAATGCCTCTGGCAAGGGTTGCAGGCTCGGACTAGGTCGTCTGCGTCTTTTTGCATGGTCGGCCAATAGTAGCCTTGTCGTAGCACTTTGTGGCATAGGGACCGGCTTCCCAAGTGGTTGCCGCAAATCCCTTCATGCACCTCGCGCAGGGCATAATCTGCTTCGGATGGGCGAAGGCATCTGAGCAGCGGTATGGAAAAAGACCATTTGTAAAGCTGGTTGTCGATCAATACGTAATGAGTGGCCTGCAGCCTCAGCTTTCTAGCCTCTCTTCGGTCGGACGGAAGCGATCCCTCTTTGAGGTATTTGAGGATAGGGTCGAACCAGGATGGTTCGGCCTCAACTTGCATTATTCGGTTGGCTTCCGCGATGCTGGGCCTTTCCAGGGTCTCCAAGTGGAACTTTTGCTCGGCATCCATTGTTTCCACGGTCGCCAATCGGGAGAGTAGGTCGGCGCGGGCGTTCTCGGATCTGGGAATCTGAATAATTTCAAATTCGATAAAATGGGGAAGCAGGTTCCGTACCTCTCGGAGATACCAAATCATGTTCGGCTCTCAGGCTTCAAACTCTCCCTGAACATGGCCGGCTACCAGCTGAGAGTCGGTGAAGGTACTGAGCTTCTCCACCTTCAAATTATGGGCGATTTGGAGGCCGGCTAACAGGGCTTCGTACTCGGCCTCATTGTTGGAGGCCGGGAAGGAGAATCGGATGCCATATTCGAAGGTTATCCCCTCTGGACTGGTAAGAACTAGACCCGCACCGGAGTGATGGGCATTAGATGACCCATCGACATGGAGGAGCCACCGGGCTCCAGATTTTGGCTCTTCAAGGGAGTTTGAGGCAGAGCCATCCTCCGGGATGGTACACTCGAGGAGGAAGTCGGTCAGGACTTGGGCTTTGATGGTCGGATGAGGCTGAAAATGTATGTCGTGCTCACTTAGCTCGACGGCCCATTTGGTCATTCTTCCCGACGTCTCGGGACAGTGGACTACCGCCTTGATGGGTTGGTCAGTCAGGACCGTCACGGAATGTGCCTGGAAGTACGGCCGCAGCTTTCGAACTGAGGTGATTAAGGCCAGCACCATCTTTTGATTTTGCTGTACCTCATCTCCGCATCGCGGAGCAGCCTGCTGACATAGTAGATCGGCTTTTGGACTTTGCCTTCTTCCTTGATCAGCACCGAGCAGACCGCGCCTTCCGAAACAGCCAGGTACAAGAATAGGGTATCTCCTGGGGTCGGACTGCTGAGGAGCGGGGGTGAGCCGAGGTACTTCTTGAGATCTTGAAATGACCTTTGGCATTCGGGAGTCCACTGGAAGTTCTTAGCCGATCGGAGAGTTTTGAAGAAGGGGAGGCATCTCTCGGCCGACCGTGCCACGAAGCGGTTTAGGGCCGCTATTCTCCCGGTTAGGCGCTGGACCTCTTTGACAGATGCCGGGGGTGCCATTTGTTGGAGAGCTTGAATCTTCTGGGGGTTGGCTTCGATACCTCATTGGGAGACCATGAAGCCAAGAAACTTCCCCGAGTTGACACCGAAGGCACATTTGGTCGGGTTGAGTCTCATCCCGTACTTGCGTAGCGTGGTGAAGCTCTCCGCGAGGTCCTCAACATGTCGTGAAGCCTCCTTGCTTTTAACCAGCATGTCGTCCATGTACACCTCCATATTCCGGCCGATCTGCTCCTTGAACACTTTGTTGACCAGCCTCTGGTAGGTGGCACCTGCATTTTTAAGACCAAAAGGCATAATGCGGTAACAGTAAGTACCTCGGTCGGTTATGAAGGTGGTCTTTTCTTCATCTTCGGGGGCCATTCGGATCTGATTGTAGCCGGAGTAGGCATCCATGAATGACAGCATCTGGTGGCCTGAGGTGGCATCCACGAGCTGGTCGATCCGAGGGAGGGGGAAGCTGTCCTTCGGGCAGGTTTTATTGAGGTCGGTGAAGTCGATGCAGATTCTTCACTTGCCGTTCGACTTTTTCACCATGACGATATTTGACAGCCAGTTTGGGTAATTTACCTCTCGGACGAAATTGGCCTTGATGAGTTTGTCTATCTCTTCCTCGATGGCCTTTTGTCGCTCTGGGGCGAAGCTTCTCTTCTTCTGCTTAACCGGCCGGTGCATCTCGTCCACATTGAGATGATGGACGAGAACCTCGGGGCTGATCCCTAGCATGTCGGAGGCGGACCAGGCGAAGATGTCAGCGTTACCTTGGAGAAAACCGATCAATCTATGCCGAGGCTCTCCTTTGAACAGCGACCCGATTTTGATGGTTCGGTCGGGTTGAGCTTTGTCCAATGGTACCTCCAATTCCTCTGCCGGTTCCCCTCTTTGTTCGGCGAAGTCCTCGCGAGCATCCAGCCCATCAACCTCCGGCATTCTGGACTGGAGGCTTGTAACAAAGCACTGCCGAGCCATGGCCTGACTCCCTCGAATAACTCCAATTCCTCGTTCGGTGGGAAACTTCATGGATAGGTGTGGGATGGAAACAACGGCCTTGAGGGACATCAGACCAGGCCTTCCGAATATTGTGTTGTAGGGGGATCTAAGGTCGGTCACTAGGAAGTCAGTCTGAATAATGGTTACAAGGGGCCAGGTTCCCGCTCGAACCGTTAGGGTGACGACCCCTTCCGGGACGACGACGTCGCCTGTGAATCCCATCAAGGTGGAATCCACGGCTCAAAGATTCTCCATGAGTAATTTCATCCTGGCAAACACACCGAGGTACAAAACATTCACCGAACTTCCACTATCAACGAGGATTCGGCTTACATCATAGTTGTTCAAATTAAGGGATACAACTAGTGCATCATCGTGGGGGAGCTGTATCCCAAGAAGATCATCATCGGAGAAGGAGAGCTCGCCCGTCCGTGCCTTCTTTGGCACTGATCCATCACCGTCGCCTCTGGGGCTCGATCCGCCGGCCTCCTCAATCATTAATGCGGCCAATCACGGGCGAATTTGGTGGAGGAGGAGGTTGTTGGAGCTTGGGCCGGCGGTCACCTCCTTGTTGTTGCAACTCGGGCGCCCTTTTGAACTGATCCAGTCATCCCCACCGAATCAGCCTCTCAATCTTATTCTTTAGCTGCCAGCATTCTTCAGTGTCGTGACCGTGCTCCCTGTGGTAGCGGCAGTACTTGGCGGGATCTCTTCGGGTCGGGTTCCCTCGGAGAGGCACTGGCCGGGGAAGTTGGCGCTCTATCTCCATAAGGATTTACGCTCGGGCACAGTCAGCGGAGTATAGCGATCAAATCGCCTAGGAGGACTTCGGGAGTGATTCCTTGGCGGCGGCGGAGGGACTCTCTGGTGGCGAGGCGGACTTGGCCGCCGGGCGGGACGGTGCCTGTTGGGGACTTTGGGCTCCTGCTTCTTTGCCTGCTCAGTGCGGGCAATTCTCTGCGATTCCTCGACCCTCGCATACTTGTCCGCCAGGGCCATCATATCAGATAGGCTGGGGGGTAGCTAACCTCCATTGCCAGGTAGAAGTCGCTCTCCTTCGAAACTCCCCCCGCCAAAGCAGACATGGCCACCTCATGATTAAGGTGGTCCACTTCCAACATGGCCTTATTGAAACGGCCAAGGTAATTCCTTAAGGACTCCCCTCTCTCTGCTTGACTTCGGAGAGGGAGTCAGATCTTCGTCGGTGATGGCGGCTGCTGACGAACTGGCCAATAAAAAGGTGGCTCAGCTCGTCGAATGAATCAATAGAACCTGGCTTCAAAGAGTTAAACCAGGTTCGGGCGGATCCTCTGAGGGTGGAGGGGAAGGCGACAGAGGACCGCATCAGATGCTCTGTGGAACATCATAATCGATCGAAAGCTACTGAGATGGTCATCCGGGTCAGAAGAGCCGTGATAGGGTTCGACGGCCGGTAACTTGACGTGGGAGGGAATCACTTCCTCCATGATCCCCTTAGAGAAAGGGATGCCCTGTTCTGCCTTGGACTGGGGCGGATGGGCCTGCTTGGCGGCGTCCAGCTCCTGATGCATCTCCTAGATCTATCGACGGATCTCTTCTTCGTTGGTCAGAGAAGGAGCCGAGCATGAGAATCGCAAGGATGGTATTGAGTCATGGTGAGATGTCACCGGAGAGAGGGATCGGGCTCGCCGAGATTTGGGAGGATCTCTATCATAACCGCCTCGTGGGACTGGTTTTTCCCCTCTGGGCCGGTGTGGGGGATCCGTGGATTCAGGCAGATCAGAGGAGGAGGCTGCCGGCGAAGAAGGAATCGCCGCCTCCTTCTGAAGGCGCGAAGCAGGAGGAGCTGCAAGGCGCTCTTGAACCAGGTGGGTAAGGGCCTGGACTTGTTGGACCAGTGTAGCGAACTGGTCCTGGGTCACCGGGATGGCAGGCGGTGACGGGGTTTCGACTGGTGGTGGTTGTGGCGCTACACCGCTCATCGGGTCTGGCCTCTGGGAAGCACCCTGATCTTGAGCTTCCGAGGTTGCTCTTCTTCGGTTGGCCATTAAAGAAGTTCTGCTCCGGATTTAGATCCTTATCTCCTCTTTCCAAGTTTTAATGGGACTTGAGGCCCTTCCTCTAGCGCCAATCTGTTGCCGCTGAAATCTGTCCTCCGACTCGGGCACGGTCGGGCTGCAGCGTGGGCTCTCTCCTAGGCGGACCTGCAAGACAGTCCTCACGCAAGAGGCGTTGGGAGTGGCCCTCCGCGGAAGACCCTCCGACGCTCAAGTCAGTGGAGAAGAATTCGGTGATAACCAGATAACGGGAAGGTGGATCTCTTCGGGAGACCTCTCCGGGGACGGCCAATCGAGAGCTCTTAGAGGGCCAGAGCACCAATGAGCCGCCGGAGAGGGCAGTGAGAGTGCTAGAAAAAGATGCGTGTGTGCGCAAGGAGATATGCGTACCTGGGGGAATCTGGGAGTGTCCAATTTATAGACTGTCATCTGGACCTTGAGCGTCTTCTGGAAGGTTCAGAGGTTGTTGGGATACGGAGGTGGATAGAATCAGGCCGCTGTGGGGCCGTGGAATCCGCATCTCGTTTGTTAGGGGATTGACGGCTGGGAGAGCACCTTGATGTCTCGAGATCTGGTAGAGTAGGCCTGGGGCAGTTACGATAGGTTCTAGGCCACGTTTCGACATGATTCCTTGTCTAGGATGCCGTTATGGTGAACCCGGGCTCTCCTGCATCAGGTTCCACGGAGGTGGGTATTGGATTATGGATTATTTGACGTAGCCGGGCCATGGTGACTCGGGGGAAACGAGCTATGGAAACCCGGAAGGGGCCGAGCCACGAAAGCCCGGAAGGGCCGAGCTAGGGAAGCCCGGAAGGGCCGGGCTATGTAAGCCCGAAAGGGGCCGAGCCACGGAAGCCCGGAAGGGCCGAGCCACGGAAGCCCGGAAGGGCCGAGCCACGGAAGCCCGGAAGGGCCGAGCCACGGAAGCCGGAAGGGACCGAGCCACGGAAGCCCGGAAGGGGCCGAGCCACGGAAGCCCGAAAGGGGCCGAGCCATGGAAGCCCGGAAGGGCCGAGCCACGGAAGCCCGGAAGGGCCGAGCTACGGAAGCCTGGAAAGGCGGAGGGAGGAGGTCGACCTTAGCCGCCTCGTACGGATATTAATGCAATGTCGATTTTACCCCCCAATAGATATGATGGTGCACTGGATGCAATGGTGAGACCCATGCAGTAACAGAGGTGATGGAGAGATGATGAGTTGTTGCAGTTGTTGTATGAGTTATATATATATATATAATATTTTGTTCATGCATTAGGTATTGATGCTAACCATCCATTTTGCAATTTTGTCCACTTGCCTACTAAAACGGGCAAGTCGATCCATGTCAATGTTAAGAGCTAAAAATAAGGCTAAAACTCACATGAGTTGGATTGGGTGTGAATAAACCGTAACCCAAATCAACCATTGTACCTCTCAAGTTTAACCTAATTACTCAACCAAATGGTCACGTTATTTCAGACCATATTAATCAAGTTAGGCTTGGGTTGAATAAAAAATTAAGGTATAGGAAAGATACTTAGGATATTGTTGTTTGACTAATAGCTTTTAGATTCTGACGCCTGAATCATTCTTCAACAATTTTAACACATTTCGAAAATAAATTTGGATTAGTCGGTCCCCACAGATGGCTCAATTTGCAGCTGCTGGCGAAGCACAAGGAGTTGTATATGCATGAGGCATTGGTTCTCCTCTTTCGTTATAATAAGTTTAAAATTATTAATTAATCTATATATCAGGTTAATTTTGCCAGGTTAAGGACAAGTCCAGGGTGCATTGAATGCCAATTCTAGCACAGCATTATATAAAATATGCATCCATTCAACTGGCAGGTTTTAAATTGAGCCCAGCCTAAATTGCACCGTACTAATTAAGATAAGGTTTACGGATGATAAATGCTTCAGCTAAAACCATTCTACAATGTGAAAATCGAGCGCAGTACGTACTGCCAGAACTGGCTTGCATACCAGTACGAGCCAATGGAGCAAGAGGCGTAGAGACCAATTAAGCGGAAGGCAAGTAGATGAGATCGATGCCAACAATGTGCGACCATCAGATAATATGATTACAAAATAATGCCTTTTCATCTGATTACAAATAAGTATCAGTTCTAGCTAGTAAAAGTGGGTTGGAAGGAATATTGCAGTACTCATGCTAGGGCTTGGATTATTTTCATATTTATTTGAGCTCAGTTTCACTAGGTAATTAATGAGCTTCAAGCTTTTTTTAAGGCTTGGCTCATAAATGATCTGAGCTTAAGCTAGCTAAATGAAATGCTCGTGCAAGTTTATTTTATTTGTTTCATTCGCTTAGTTGTGTAATGTGGTGGTTGACCACAGAAGGATTCATTTTTAGGTTATTTTTTTGAAAGTAATTATTTTATCTAATTTTGTTAAATATATTAATTATATGAAGTTGATTGGATATGTTGGGTGTACGCTCAAACTAGTTGGCACCTTGTTTGATTGGATATGTTAGGTGTACACTCAAACTAGATGGCACATTATTTGGGCTTTTTTTGTTGATTGAGATAAGGATCCTCCTACATGTTCTCCTATATGGCTTTTGAGATGCATATGTATCACAATATAAAATACTTGATATTGAATGGCTACAGTTGTATTGCTTTATTTTGCATGGAATGGGAAAAATATATTACACTTTAGTATGGCATGCTTGATGGATGGATTTAATTAATTAATTATTTATTTATAATTAAAACTTTTGTAAATGGATTATTGGATAAGAGGCATTTGGACTCATCACTGGATTGCCACGCATGAAGTGAGGTGTGACTCCTTGAATTGTTTAGTTACAGGCTAAAGCATATTATTATGGATCACTACTCATGAGTGAAAGCATGATGATCACAACTAGAATAAAGTTGAAAAAATAGTAATATTTGTGAATATTTGAGAATTTTATTGAACCAAGCCTTGAAAAATTGATCATAATAACCTATTACTTGAATTTACCATTGATAGGAATCGGTGGTGATTTTGATTCATTGAGTTCATTGAGTAGTTGAAATAAAAACTCAACTCTTGGTTAATTTGTAGCATGCATTTTTATGACATCTGAGTGGCTAAAATTATTTTGGTAGTTATATTTATTACTAAATATCTATTAATTATTTGTAGATGTATGTGTATAAAAAATTCTTATCAAGTTGTTAACTCATGCTACATTTGGTCTTTCTTTCTGGAGTTATAGAATTTAGTGCTCAGTTGAGGTTTGAGATTCGCTCATGAGAGATGGAAAGAATTATAAGATTTTTATGCTATTTATTATAATAAAAATTTGTAGTTAGAATATCTATAGTTTATTTTATCCTTGAAGATAGTGATTATATTGTGGATGCTTTGCTTAGTATGCTTTACACATTTCCTAGGATTATATTTTATGAAATGTGTGGCCATGTCACATATCAGCCCAAATGGTTGGTTGGTCTGTGATTGAGAAAGGTGCGATACGATGATGCAAATAGGAAAAGTAAGGAGATGGATGAAGGTGATATGCTGCAACAAGTTTAAGAGTCAAAAACTGTTATAGAAAGTTATAGATAATATTTTAAATCATGTGCAATTGATCAAATTGCAGAAGAACTCAAGTCATCATCATTGATTCAATCATCAGATCAACCGTGTTAAACCATGGCATCATAATAATGTATTAAATACTTTATTAATTTTTAAGATAATAAATATATTATTACTTATTCAATTGTAAAAATTGGATTGAAATTATGATATATTAAATAATTAAAAATGAAAATATATTAATATTTTTAACAATATTTAGCATTTTACACTACTATGTCATATTATAATGAAACATGACGTCATTATAATGTGCTCAAAAGTTAAAAATGAGTGACTTATATAGAGCTAAACCCTAGCCTTGCTCACCCTCAACCTCATACCCCTACTAAAAAGAAAAGAAGTTAAAATTAGCTATTGTTAGATCGTTAACTAATTCAATAAAATAAGTGTAGTTAGTGACATAGAACTTTCATTCAAATAAGCTACTTTGCTAATATGCACTTTTCTTGAGATGGGAGACTTAGCCTAAGATTTAGAGCTACTCAACAAAAGACTACACTAATTAGGTAGAAAATTGAACTAAATCTAAAAGTAAGATATCAATTATAATTTAAAAAATCTAAAGGCTAAGAAAAATTATAAATAAATTATTTATATAACAAGCAGGTTTATCCATTCACTGCTTGTTGTTGTTCTTTGACATGCTTCACGTCTAATAATAAATACATTAAGAAGTAAAGGCATACATCATTGCATGTATTCATATTCGGCAAAAACCATTAGGGCTTATGCAGAATTTACCATCACAAAACATTAAAAACAAAAATAATCAAAAATTATTGATCAGAAAGAAATTTCATTGAACTATGAAAAACTAGAGCATACAGGGGAGGGTATCTATTAGCTTTGGAGCCTTTTATCATGAGAAGGATAAATAGAATGTTCAAAAAGAACAAGAAAATATATGCCTTAAGGGTACACCTAGAGGCATTTATAGAAGTTAGAAAACATAATGATAAGGTATATGCTTCATTTATAGAAGTTAAAAAAAAAGATAACGATAGGGTATATGCAACCAATTTAATATGATGTCATAAAAACTATTGCTAAATAGCTTTTGTTTGGCGATGGATTTGAATTGGCCAATGCAACAATCATCTAGGATTCAGTTAGATTTCTACCATAAAAAATAATCTAATGTTAAGTGTGACACCACTATATTGAATTTGACAGCACAAGATTATAGTCAGATCTTAAGCTCTAAATTGTAATAAACTACTTCAGTGATCTAGCCATAACCTTTTATCCAAGCTTTAATGAGGTGATTTAGGTGGTTTTATAAATCTCACTCGATATGAAATATAGTGGAAGTGTTTAAGCTTCAAATTTAATTTATGCCAACAAGGACAAAGTTATCTTCATACAGATATGTCTAGAGCTGCTTCTCAAAAATATCTTTTTACTCTTTATTTCAATATTTTGGGATTGTTGAACATAAAATTTGATGCATGATGGTCTAAAAATACTAGAAAAAAGTTGTATTTAATTTGAGTTCCTTAGTTTCTATATTTTGACGCTATATAAGTATCAAAAAATTTTAATGCATAACTTATATAGGATTAAATGTACATCCGCATGGATCCTTATAGACTCAATCATTTAGGCCCTCTAATATCCAAGCTTAAAAGTCTGAAGCTAGTCAAATACAGCTATGATAAAAGATTTTATATTCAAATTTTCTATTTATAAAGAA
The DNA here is from genome assembly GCA_900491605.1 of Calamus simplicifolius. Classification (NCBI taxonomy): domain Eukaryota; kingdom Viridiplantae; phylum Streptophyta; class Magnoliopsida; order Arecales; family Arecaceae; genus Calamus; species Calamus simplicifolius. Next base: position 844,098 of record UESW01004981.1, on the reverse strand, counting down.
AATATATACAATAGAAAATAACATATATATATATATAGACATACACAATTACAACATTTATTACAATTTTTTTAATGACAAACTCAAAGCTCAAGTTCCAAAGAAGTTTAACACTAGGAAATAGGTTCACAACAATAAATATTACATCTTGATATTTATTAGAGGTAAGATACTAAGATGAGACTTTAACTTCCATTTGAGGTTCACTGGAGGCACACACAATTACATTTATACATTAGGAAATAAGTTTAGAAAACAACAAAATGTTACAGCTAAACATCTATTAGAGATAAGATACTAAGACTTTAACTTTAACTCAAGCTTTACCATATCTTCTAATAAACTATATTCTCAATGTAGGCATTCCTAATTGCACGCATAGTGGTGGCAACATCACTCATGTTCATTCTTTCTCTTACAAATTCACTGGAGCAAAAAGACCAATTCTTACCATGGATACTAAGCATTCTTGAGTTTTATCCTTATCTTCTATAAGTGGCATTAAGGGATCTACAATCGCCATGATTCTATTAGGAAAACTTGTCTCGACAAATTTTTGAAGAGTTAAGCCATCTTTGAACATATCATCAATAGGCCTCTTTCCAGTAAGCATCTCCAAGAAAAGAATGCCATAGCTATAAACGTCACCAAAAGTAGACATCTGACCACTAGAACCATACTCTGCAATCCATACATTTAGATGATTGAGCAAAATGTATTGATTCAACCATTATCTTTAATTTGAAAAGAGGAAAAGGAAATAGAAGAAAGGAAATTCAGCATGGATATGTTAAGTTGAATAGGTATGAGTCAAGAAGCTAGATGAAAATAAAATGTACCTGGAGCTATATATCCTATAGATCCTCTGACTCGGCTTGAGCTACTCTGGTTCATCAAGGAGTTTGTTGCTGCTTCAAACATGAACCTTGCTAGACCAAAGTCCACCACATGAGCAACCATCTCATTATCAAGCAGCACATTACTGGGTTTTAGATCACAATGAATAACAGATGGCTGACATTTATTATGAAGGTAATCTATTGCATCAGCCACATCAATTGCTATATTTATCCTTTGAAGCAGGCTTAAACCTTCTAAATGACGATGCCCATCTAACTCTGGATGTAACCATTTCTCTAGACTTCCATTAGGAATATACTCAAAAATCAGAGCTTTGAAATCATTGCCTCTAAAATCAACCATTGAGCAGCAAGTTATAACCTTAACAAGATTACGATGTCGAGTTCTTCTAAGCACCTCACATTCTGCTAGAAAGCTTTTCGAAGCTCCTTGATATTGTAGGTTGAAAACCTTCACAGCAACAACTGTTTGTGGAGAACCCAAAATGCCTCTATAAACGGTACCATACCCTCCTTTGCCAATCAAATTGGTAGAAGAGAATCCTTCTGTTGCTCTAACCAATTCTATGTAAGAAACTCTGGGAAACTTATCTTTCAATGGAGATGCAATGGGAGCATTCATCTTTGACTTTTGTTTCTTTCGATGGATGAGAAAAGAGAGCAGAAGGACCATACAAAGGACTACAATGGCTAATGGAATTACTATTTTCAATAGTAGAGGCCACTTTCTCTTTGTCAATGATATCTCTTGGCATGTGGGCAGGTGTAATTTTGGAACACCACCACAAAGTCGATTATTCCCTTTGATAGAAAACTGAGTTGTATTTTGAAGATCCCTTTCACAGGCACTTCACCTTCCATATTGTTGAAAGATAAGTTTAAATGTTCTAATATAATCAAGTCTGCCAAAAATGTTGGAATAGACCCCGTAATGTTGTTATGTGATAGATCTAATTCTTGAAGGCCCTTTATTTTGCTTAAGGACTGAGGAATTGTCCCTTGGAATAAATTGTTATTCATACGTAAGTGCTCCAACATCTCGCATTCACCAAGCGTGTTAGGAATATCACCAGACAACATGTTTCCGGAAATATCAAGATTCCTAGACTCTTCAATGCACCAACTTCAAGAGGTAGTGACCCGACCAATAAATTCATAGATAAATCAAGATAAACTGACAAGGAAGAAAGGGTTACAATATCTTTGGGAATGGTTCCACTAAAATGATTGTTGTGGAGGTCTATTTGTGTTACGTAACTGAGATTTCCAAGGCCTGAAGGAATGGGCCCTTGGAGGTTATTGTCGTTCAAATAGAGTTCAGCCAATAGAGTGAGGTTGCTTAAAGAAAATGGAATCTGCCCATCAAATCTGTTGCTAGACAAGCCCAACGACTGCATCCTTGTAAGCTTCCCAATGCTTTCTGGTATGGTACCAGTGAAAAGGTTATTGCCGAAAGAGAGAAAGTATAAATTGGCTAGGTTTCCAATTTCATGAGGGATTCTTCCTGATAGATAGCGGTTTCTCCAAATAGCAAAACCTCAAGCTGTGAAGAGAGGTTTACTATGGAGTTGGGCAATATACCTCCTAGCAAATTGTCATAGAGTGACAACGTTTTTAAATTGCTGCAGTTTGTTAGAGAGTCGAGAAATTCCCATCCGTTGGCATCTCTTGCTTCTAGCTGATTGCTTTCTGCATTAAAATAGTAAAGGTCTGCTAGCTTTCCCACCTTAGATGGCACCCTTCCACTAAATGGTTTCCTGAAACGTCAATGACTTCAAGCTTTGAAGCATTTGCTAACGTTGTCGGAATAGGTCCATCAAACCAGTTATAATCCAATAAAAGTTCTTGAAGATTAGGAAGAGTAATGCCAATATTTGATGGAATCCTTCCTCGTAGATTGTTCGACGCCACAAGAATACTGCAGAGATGAGATGTTGTAAAGATCGCTAGGGATTGTACCTGTAAGATTGTTGGCACCCACTTGAAAGAATTTTAGGGCCGTGAGGCGGCTGATGTCATCCGGGATGCTTCCAACCAGATGATTGGACATAGGGAGAGTCCGGTGAGTGATGATAGGTTACCGATGGAAGGTGGAATAACCCCAGTCAATTCGTTTTGCACGAGAATAGCTCGACAAGATTCGTAAGGGAGGCGATGCCGGCTGGAATCTTGCCAATGAGCTGATTGGAGCTCAAGTCGAGAATTCTAAGCTCAGAGCAGGAGGTCAAGTTGGAAGGGAAGCCACCATGGAATGGATTGAAGCTCAGGTTGAGATATTTCAGCCGCCGCAAACGGCCCAACTCCGGCGGGATCTGACCGAAGAAACCATTATCATCGAGGGCAAGTCTCCGAAGGAAGGTGAGGTTTCCCATGGAAGGAGAGAGCGAGCCTTCCAATCCCCACGAGCTGAGATCCAAGGCGGAGACTCTCTGCCGGTGCCTCCTGCTGCATGTGACCCCCGCCCACTCGCAGAAATGGACGGAGTCGTTCCACGAGCTGAGAAGTCTAGAGGGGTCGCGAGTTATTCGACCTTTGAAGGCAAGCAGGGATCGGTGGTCCGTCTCGTTTCCGAACCGAATGGCTCGCGTGGCGCCGACTCCGGGTGGCGCCGCCAGTAAGCGTGAGAAGAACCAGAGCAAGAACAGATCAACGCCATGTTCAATATCCGTTCAGGTTTCATCTTCCCTCGTAGAAGAGAAATCACGCTGCCCTGCTGCTTAAGAAGAAACACCGTTGAGAAGCAGTAGTAAGTGTCTAATTAAAATTTAAGAAAATCTCTTAAATTTTTCTCCATACCTGGTTTGTTTTCAGCTTTGTCAGCAGAGAAGCAAGTGTTCCGGGCTTGAATGGAGAAAAACAGAGCCTCACCTTCCAGCGCTCTGGCCTGAAACTACTTGAAGCTTGCTTGTCGCAAACGCAGCAACCTTCATCAATTAATGGATAGGTAAATGTCTTTTTTTTTATATTAATAATAGCAGGTGTCATCAGCACCTAATGAATACAGTCCGCATCAGCCTCCAAATAAGTCCATAGTTCAGATGGAAAGTTTCAAAGTCTAGGAGAAGCCTTGCGAGGAAAATGCATGTGAATTTGAGGGCCACATATTTTCTAGAATGAGACCACAAAAAATATGCAAAACCTTTTTAAGAATTTGTTTCATGAGTCTGGGTTTCATTCTAGAAAAAGTGTGATGTTAGTATTATGTTGTCTTGGTCATATTGGCTTACATTTTGGGATCCTTGTGGAGTTCTTGTTAACTCTTAACCTATCTATGTCCTATGGATTTTCCCTGAATGCATAGGTAGTATACCATAATAGCTGTCTGTTTGCAGATTTTTGGCCATGATTTAGATGAGGAGACTTGCTCCTAGTAACTCTTTCATTAATAGTATGTTCACCACTTGTAGTGGAGTGTAATTGCCCTAGGAATAATCAGTTTTAGGAAAAGGGTAATTGCATATCTATAGAATTCCCTCTCTCACTATTTAAATTATAACTCCCAACTATCACAAGACTTGATGGACTCTACTATAAATAATAAATGGACACTAAGCAACGCATTCTACTCTGATAATTTGATGCTATCAATTTTAAAAATTTTAGGTTTATCATTAATATGACAATCAGCTGAATTAGAATGAAATATCTAAATAGAAGTATGGAGTTTGTGTTGACAATCCTATGTGAGCAACTCCTAACTCTCCTTCTCTCATTATTGGTGCATGTCGAGTTCATGATTTTTCCAAATGATAAGGACAAAAACATTAGCATTCAAGTCTACATGATAATGATATAGAAAAATGCAGCATAATGTCCTATCACAATTATAACTCCTATTTATCACAAGACTTGATCATTATACCATAAATAACACATACGCATTAAGCACATATTTTACTCAAATAAATGATATAAAATGCTAATAAAATAAGGCCTATTATTGATACAACAACAACTCAACTCAACTCAACTCATCTAAGCCTTTTCCCACTACATGGGGTCGGCTATATGAATCTGCTTCCTCCACTCTGTTCTATACAAGATTAAGTCGACATTTAAATTAGAAATAGTTATATCTTTTTTAATTATTTCTATCCATGCAAGCTGAATAAAAATAAAAAAACTAAATAAGAGTAGGACTAAAGAATCAGTGTACTTTCTTTCATTATGGAGTTTGTGTTGATGATATTATGTGGGCAACTTTTCACTTGCTCCTTTCCTTCAATGTATATCAATTTCCACTATGACTTTACTATATAAAAAGAAAATCATTAGCACTCAAGTCTAGTTAATTCAGATGAGATGTAGAAAAATTCAATATGATGTCCCACCACAATTGTAACCCTATCCATTACAAGATTTGACCAACTCAACTCTAAAAAAGATACAGATGCTTAACGTATTATTCACAAATAAATTGACACAATAAAATTCTAATAAAATTAAGCCCAAATAACTTGATACTATAGATTCTAATAAAACTAGGCCTATTATTGATATGATAACAGCTGAATTAAAATAAAAAATCTAAGTAGAACTAGGACTCATAATAAATTGGTTACACTCTTTCATTATGAAGTTCATGTTGATGATTTTATCTAGGCAACTTCTCGCTAGCTCATCTCTTTCAATATTTGTCAACTTCACTTTGTTTTTTTTCCATAATAAGAACCATAGTTTGTGAGGCAAGGCAGAACTATGCTGGAAGTAAACTAAATTCATGAGCTATATTGAACTTTTCTCTATTGCTTGATATATAATGTTTCCTATACTTCTTCTTATGTTTTAGGGGATTTGATAAAAGATATGTATGATAGAACAATAACTATTGTTAAAATAACAATAGAAGAAATTAGTGAGTTTTCAATTACTATAGGTTTTTAATGATCTGCCTTAAATCCGTATCTTTTTGCATTAGTTATGGATGAATTAACTAAACATATTAAAGATGATATCACATGGTGTATATTATT